>JASANA010012606.1:0-28353 GCA_030248095.1 Ptycholaimellus sp. GST1_10 | reverse complement strand
ATGATGTACCAGTTTTGCCGCCACTTCGTTAATTCATTGGTTTTTTTTTAATGTTTTATGGTGGTTGTTAGGTTATATGTTGCCGCAGGCTTGGTATAGTTTTGCCACAGACTTTGTGTTTTGTATGTATGGCTTTACCGCAGACTTAGTATGAATTATTTTGCCGCTGCAAATGATCTACAGTCTGGCTATATGAGAATTTTGCCGCTGTTGGTGTATATTTTCGCCGCAGACTTTGCTATTTTATTGTTTTTTTTTGCGTTTTATTGTGGTCGTTTTGGCATGTTGTGCCGCTGTCTTTATATGATTTTGCCCTAGATGAGTATGATTGTGCCGCTGCTATTGATCTATATGGCTATATGGGAATGTGGCCGCTGCTGGTGTATGGTTTTCCCGCAGACTTTGCTAATTCACTCGTTTTTCTGTGTTTTATTGTGGTTGTTTTGTCATATGTTGCCGCAGTCTTCATATGGTTTTGCCGCAGCTATTATTCTACTGCGTATATGTGGATTTTGCCGTTTTTGTTGTATGATTTGGGATATATGAACTGAACCAAGTAGAGGATGATTGCTCAGAGTCCGGCCGGGCGTCTCGAGGATACAGTCTGCATTTCCTCAGTCTCCCAATACACCCTGCCTTTATCCTACCAACCTCCCAGCTCACTACTATCCTTCCCTTTTGTTGACTTGTGCCCGGATGGGGCATGCCTAGTTTTGCGCATTTTTATGGGCCGTGCCTGAAAGAGGCAGGCAGCGAGGCGCTTTCTTGATCTTCACAGAATTCGTGATCATCAGTGAAGACAGAGCCTAGCATTGCAAAGAAGACAGTAAGTTGGCCATTCGTACGGCTCTGAGAGACTGCTTTCCGTTATTTAAAAACTTGAAACCTGTTTTTAAAAATTTGCAGCATTTTTGACGCACATTTATGCTCAGGTAATCCATTGCGCACTGGGGATTTTTTTAAATCTTTTTTTTCATAACGATATAATAAAAATATAATTTTTCATTTTCATAAATTTTTCATTATTTTAATTTCAAACAAACTGCTTTATGCTAAGGCAAAGCTATGCAAACGGCCAGGAAATTCAGCTCGTTCCAGGCAGCAGTATATGGCGCTTGAAAAATGAGAGTGGAGAGGTTTTTGTTTCTGCAAGCAAATTTTACGCAAACGAAAATAATTTTAAAGCTGACTTAAAATCCGATGACAGCTGTGTGAAGGTGATATCTTGTGCGGCCGGGACAAGAATCTCTGCCCTCGCTTCTTTAGCATAGTCCGCTTGGCCTTTCATAGACAGTATCAGTTTCCCGCTTGAAGAACTCGCCATGGCTCCAATGAAAGCGGGGAAAGCAGGCTTCCGAGGTGGAATTCCAAAGTAGAAGGCCACCTGGAAGATCAGTTAAAGAATCCAAGTCTAGCTGCTTCCAACTAACTTCATCAGCCAGTGTCCAGTAGGCCCAGGCACCACCGGAATCAAACGTTTTAAACAGTGGACGCTCATCCAAGTCTTCGCGCGTCCAATTGTAAGGGCAGTCTTCTATTCCAATCACTGGAAAGTTTCCGATCAGATCGATAAGTCACAAAGTGCATAAGTCAGAGAATCTGCCGCAACAAAAGATAACCCAACCTTCAGGACAATACTGCTGATAACTTTCAGCTTCTATGCCAGGGCTGAGTGCAGAAGAGGCGTCTCAAACCAAAAATAATTATATCTGGTACCATCGGCAGGCCAAATGTGGGACTCTTTTCTCCAAAATTTGCCATTCCCTCGAGCAAAAAGTCAAGGAAATACATTTTCTACTAGTGGAATCTGCTGCTTGGACAGTTGCATTTTGTTTTTGGCGCGCAGTTCAGTGTCTCTTTCCATGCGCGCCCAAAAACAAAATGCAGATGACGCAGCAGATTCCACTAGTAGAAAATGTATTTCCTTGACTTTTTGCTCGAGGGAATGGCAAATTTTGGAGAAAAGAGTCCCACATTTGGCCTGCCGATGGTACCAGATATTTCTTCCACTTTTAACATAGTACAAAAGGTACAAATACATATTTTATTTTGTAGGTTATATGTTTAATTAAAAATTTAGTCAATAATTAAAAAAAAAAACTTGTTCAAAAAGTATGACAAAAAGAAAATATTCAAAATGAAAAATTACAATTTTTGAGAAAATTCTTGACCTATTCTCAGTGCAATCGATTTTTGGGAGAAAAGAGCTTTACTTTTGGCCTGGCGATGGTATCAGTTGTTTTCTCAACTTAAAATACACAAAAATAAAAATGAATGCCTGACAAGGATTTGAACCTACCGATTTCATTCAGCAGTCCAATCGCTTCCACCACTACACCACTAAGGCATATGACATCTTTGCTTAACTGAAGAGCTAAATAATACACGAGTCCCAGGGACCCGGGAAGGGGGAAGAACTGAATACCTACTATCGTCCATTGAATAGATGCGTAGGAGAAGAAGGAGAAGGAGAAGGAGTTCGGACAAATGGTTTTTTGAATTTTTCATAGTAATATAGTTAGTTTTTGGCAAAAGTCAAAAGATAAACTATAGTCAATTCGATGGTGCTTTTTCCATTGCAAAAAGAATTATAGCAATTGGAGCTTTCTGTGACGAGCAGCAGCCTTATCAAAATTGAGATCTAGCAATAACCCCCAAAACGTACACCTGTGTCGAAAAGAGGGGCTGGGCGCTGACACTTCGATAACGCTCGCTCGCGACAGCCCAATGCCTTCAAGCTGTTTAATCAGCCTGGGAAAACCAGGAACGGGGAACTGGCAAAGTGGCTTAAGCTCGTTGTAAATGGAGTAGTCGTGGATTCGACCGTTCTTGGACAACACTCCAACATTTTCTTTGCCTCTCTCCACAGCCTCCCACGCTGGTTGGTTGTCGTTCGGCTCATCCCTATCCCACTGGCACTCCCCATTCACGTTTGCCATCACTCCAATCATCTGCCGCTTGCTAAGCCGACAAGTGAGAAGCTGAGAACGAGGCTTTGTAGCTCCCAGTGGAAGGTGCCAATACCAGGCGGATTTCTTGGACACCTGACCCTCTAGCTGGCGTAGGTTCAGCAGCACAGAATGGTACCCACTCTGAGGAATGGCCAACCTCACCTGTTTGCGGATGAGTGAAAATGAAGACTCACGATGTTCAAGGCAAGGTATAGGTGGTGTAGAAGGCCAGGCTGCCAGGGAGCAGCGAGAAAGCCTCCGAGGGACTGGCAGAAGGCCACCGCTTCGCTGAACGTCAACCAACTGTCAGAGAGCCGTGCGCTCCAACAGAAGCCAGCTTCCACCAAATGCTCCCTGTCTCCCATGCATAGACCCAGTCCTCAAATATCTGTCATTGGCATCTCATTGGAAACCTTTTCGGCAGAAAAGAATCAATGCTGAATTTCACACCTTGCGACTTCGTAAATGGCAGGATTATTGCTAATATTAGCGATAAAAATGCTTTTGCCATGCCAATTTTGCAAGCCATCATCGGACTCGGAGAGCGTTCGCTAATTGGAAATAACAAGAATTTAGATACAGATGTATAAGATGATATCTATAAGCTATGAACTCAGCTTTTTATAGTCGATCATCAATTGGATAACAGACAGCATAAGAAAATTAATGCGGCAATATGAAACTTTTATGAGTCTAGACCTCTTTAGCTGGTACAAATAAAATAACAAATAATACTTCTGGCCTGTTTTATTAATGGCTTTTGGCTATGGTATTTCCTTTTTTAAAATCAGGCAATAGGCCAAAAATTTCTAATGCACTTAACTAAAACCACATAGCAGAAGCCCACTTAGCAAGAGCAGGTCTAAGCAGGCAGTTTCTATAAAAAATACCCAGTGTATACGACATCACTCAGACTTCTGGTAAATCGTGAATGATTTGATAATTTTGGCCATCTCTCCTTTTGGGTCTTCGTTGGGGCAAAGGCCGCCCGACCAGGAGACATCCTTCACCTTCTCAAAGTAGGCCTAAAACGTTTCTGCATTTAGCCCAGAAAACATTTATTGATGGTTTTAGGACGAGCCTTTAGCTGTGGCAGGGCTTCCAGCTGTTCGTTATGCGCCGAAATCTTGGGATAGTCGGAAAGAGGAACGCCCCAATAGTAGGAGAGAGCTTTGGAGAGATTGTGCATGGCGAAATCGCCAGCGCAAATGCTGTCGTAGATCCAGCCTGATGGATTGCCCAGCATTCCTTCCAGCTGCTTAAAGAATGGTCAGCAATATATGCTTGATTGCATTTACACCATCATCCACGTCATTATGTTTACCTGACCCATTGCTCTGCCTTCAGCGCAACAAAGGTTGGCTTATCGGACCCACCGTCGGGCAGGTAAATCCAGGAGAACATTTCTTGGTACGAGTCTGAGTATCCGTTTAGAAGTTCCAGCTCTTTGATCGCGTCCCAGGGATCTAAGAATTCCATTGCTCTTTCTTTGTCTACCACTGGAAATGAAAAAAGTCTCAACGAAAAGTCAATCAAAAATTAAATTATGCAAAAGCAAGAAAAAGTTGTTGCCATTTTGAAAGCTTGATTAAAAAGAAATGTAAGCATAAAAAAACCATTGGGCGTGAGACCAAGAGTGTCGCCAAGGTACTTAAGTATGACAGCAACTTCGCACAGTTGCTTTCCATCTACGACCAGTACAGGCAATTTTCCACGTGGATAATTCCATTTTATTTCCATCCATTTCTCCTGATTCACGCGAACCCTGAAAATACCAGTAATAATAGAAAAAATGCTGAGAAAACAATGAATAACACAAAACACGTGCCTTTTGATTTTCTGCCCACAAGAACAAAGAATACCTTTCAAAAGGAGTGCCAGTATAGGTGAGCAACAGTTCGATAGGCTCGGCAACTGCTCTTACGTCCGGAAAATAGTGAACACTGTAGCTAGGCATGATTTAAATTTCCGCTTTTGACACACTGCGTCCAACTGCCTATTTTCTTTCTTTCGATTCACCTGCTGGAAGCTTCATTGTGAAAACTGGTTTCAGTAGGCAAATAGAGAAGTGCCTGTACTTCTGTATATGTATTTTGCTTTGCTCTCTGTCCGTTTTACGCTGTCCGCAATGCAATGTACAAGCTAATACATTATTACTGTGTTTAGTTTTGATAATGTTCAAAGTGTTTCATAGTTAGATCAAGCTCTGCAAACTCTGGAAAGCCTTGACAGTTAAACTTCAAATGCCTGAGCACGATCCTGATGGAGCTCAGCAATAACATTCTCGTTCTCGTCTACCACCTCAACAAGGCTTGATGGATTTGGACGTGTTGGATTGTATATGAATAGGTGTAACTTTGATCGTCATCTCGTAGACACCCCTGACAGGGCGGCCAATCTTCTTTCTCGTAAGGGTTTCCTGCGTTTGCCAAGCCTCCCGCGGCAATGATTCCATCCATATCTTCGATCCTGCCTCCAAACACATTTTCCTATATTAGCTATAAAAGGCTTTTCGGTTGATTTTTAAAATATATTCGAGGCTTATCGGTAACACGTTTATCAGTTTTTTTAAGTTTTATACGTGCTCCTGCGTATTTGACCAATGAGCTGGCTCGAGGGAGCAAAGCGACTGTCAGCGCCCAGCCCTCTTTTTCCCGAAGGGAAACATTTTAAGGGTTAATGCTAGATTTCAAAATTTATAAGGCTCTAGCTCCAGACAGGAGCTATTAATCACTTCAAATATTTTTGCATTGGAAGGGGTAGCACCAAATTGAACAAGACTCGCTAGAAATTGTCTGTAAATGGCAGGGCTCCAGAAAAATTAATGAAAATCTGTTTGTCCGAACTCATGCTTCTTTTTCTTCAACTCCTCCTTTCTTTGATTAATCGATTCCACTTCATCGATTCCTAAAAGCAACATCCGCAACCTAAGTTTTTGACCTTTTATGTTAAAAGTGGAAGAAATAACGGGTACTATAGGGTTAAAAAGTGTCAAGCCACTCCATTTTTGACCGCGGAGCGGCCCGAAGGGCCGCTCCGCGGTCTATAGAGGTTACTCAACTTTTGTCCTCATGTGTATATATGTATATATGTATATATGTATGTCTGGAAATGCTGGGAACGGGCGAATTCTCAACGGATTTGGACAAACTTTTTTTTTCCTGAAAGGTAATGAGATTTTAGGAAGATCTGGAGGGGTAGACCCGGAATTTGAACTTTTGAAACATTACTTTTTTGGGTAGAAAGGTTGAAAATTTGGGTATGCTGTAAAAGGCTCAATTCTCAACGGATTGGGACAAACTTTTTTTTTCCTGAAAGGTAATAAAATTTTAGGAAGATCTGGAGGGGTGGAACTGGTTTCCGAGCATTTGAAACATTACTTTTTTGGGTAGAAAGTTTGAAAATTTGGGTATGCTGTAAAAGGCTCAATACTCAACGGATTTGGACAAACTTTTTTTTCCTGAAAGGTAATGAGATTTTAGGAAGATATGGACTGGTTGAACTGGTTTCCGAGCATTTGAAACATTACTTTTTTGGGTAGAAAGGTCGAAAATTTGGGTATGCTGTAAAAGGCTCAATTCTCAACGGATATTGACAAACTTTTTTTTTCCTGAAAGGAAATAAAATTTGAGGAAGATCTGGAGAGGTTTGACAAGTCCCGGAGCATTTGAAACATAACTTTTTTAGGTAGAAAGGTTGAAAAATGGGGTATGTTGAGAGCTCCGCGGTCACCTATTGCGCTCTGCGCCATATACTTGTTACTATTTTTTATTTTTAACATTTTCATTTTTGGGTAAAAATTTTTTCTTCGTTTTTTACAACCCAGCTTCATATTTAACTTTTACACAGGGTAATTGACCACAAAAACAGCACCATACAGGTAATTTTTTACATAGTTTGTGGTTTTGGTGCCCGTTTGCATCACGGGCTTCCAAGAGAAAGACAGTGAACCAGCGGCTCATCATCTACTTTTGTCTCGAGGTATTCTAAAGGATTTTCGGTCTCAGAAATAGCAATGTAAAGTTAATTTTGGACATATTTCATGAATCTGATGCTCATTCTGTTCTATCTGGTAATGATGTGCTTCTAACAGGCGGCAGCGAACAAGTAGATCATCAACCGACTTCATCTCGGGCATTCTAAACAAAATTTAAATATAAATCGTTATCATCAAGTCCAAGTTTAAGACACGGTTTTTGAGAGGAGCACGAATGGAAGACCCATGGTTTTTTGACCCCCCTTTTTTATGATGGGAATCAAAAGTACAATATGTGGGAAGTAAAATTCATAAATATACTTGGTGTCAAAACTCAATATCCATGGCAGTACAGCTCTGACAAGTTGGAGGTCGGAAAATTTGAGTTTTTGGCGATTTTTTTCATAAAACTGATATTTAAGACCCATTTTTATGCTAAAAGTAACCATGTTGGGTATCGATCGATTCGTTTACATTAGCTGCACACAGCTATGACAATAGTTTTTAAAGTTTTTACCGAAAAATTTCATTTTCTATCAAAAAACCAAATATATGGCATAAAATGAAATTTTGAAGATTCACGAAAACTTGACTTTTCTCAAAATTTTTGGTTTAAAATCTGGTTTTTGACTTCGCCATCGTATTTCTCGCGAAATTCTGGTCCAGAAAATGTGTTCAAACTTGCCAATAAGGGGTGGCCCAAAAGTGAAATAGACCCAAACATGACGAGAACCAGAAAAATGCCCTATGTTATAGCATAGGGCATTTTTGCTGATGTATAATTTTGATGCTAAAAAACCTCCCGCTCTTCAGGAACACAGTACTGCTCAATTTCCTTTTGTGAGCTTATCAACGTAAGCCTTGGGCAGGTACTTGGCAAAAAAATGCTGGGTTTTAGTTTATATACATGAAAAATTATCCAAAGTGTACGGACAGGTCAAGAAATTGTCCTATGCTATAACATGGGGCAAAATTGACAAAAAAAATTTTGGTCCCGAATTATGATTTAAATGGCCTAAATCGATGCTCTGTCCTCAAATACACCCAATTATACCATTTTTATGCCCAATTTGAATGTAGTGTGAAAATTAAGACTTGCAACTATTTCGTTCAAATTGGACTCAAATGACAGAAATCTCCAAGCAATCAGATTTCAAAATATTTCGAAATTGGGCATAAAAATGGTATAATTGGGTATATTTGAGGACAGAGCATCGATTTAGGCCATTTAAGTCATAATTCGGGACCAAAATTTTTTTTGTCAATTTTGCCCCATGTTATAGCATAGGACAATTTCTTGACCTGTCCGTACACTTTGGATAATTTTTCATGTATATAAACTAAAACCCAGCATTTTTTTGCCAAGTACCTGCCCAAGGCTTACGTTGATAAGCTCACAAAAGGAAATTGAGCAGTACTGTGTTCCTGAAGAGCGGGAGGTTTTTTAGCATCAAAATTATACATCAGCAAAAATGCCCTATGCTATAACATAGGGCATTTTTCTGGTTCTCGTCATGTTTGGGTCTATATCTCATTTGGGCCACCCCTTATTGGCAAGTTTGAACACATTTTCTGGACCCAAATTTCGCGAGAAATACGATGGCGAAGTCAAAAACCAGATTTTAAACCAAAAATTTTGAGAAAAGTCAAGTTTTCGTGAATCTTCAAAATTTCATTTTATGCCATATATTTGGTTTTTTGATAGAAAATGAAATTTTTCGGTAAAAACTTTAAAAAATATTGTCATAGCTGTGTGCAGCTAATGTAAACGAATCGATCGATACCCAACATGGGTACTTTTAGCATAAAAATGGGTCTTAAATATCAGTTTAATGTAAAAAAATCGCCAAAAACTCAAATTTTCCGACCTCCAACTTGTCAGAGCTGTACTGCCATGGATATTGAGTTTTGACACCAAGTATATTTATGAATTTTACTTCCCACATATTGTACTTTTGATTCCTATCATAAAAAAGGGGGGTCAAAAATCCATGGGTCTCGGCCATTTGGCCCTTCGTGCTCTTCTCGCAAAACGCCTCTTAAATTAGCAATTCAAGAAAAACAAACTTATCGTAGTGAGGCTACCCTCGCAAGGGCACCTACTCGTCCCTATCGTTATGCCCGTGGGCCGTGATGACTGGGATGTGGAGGAAGAGGAAGACATTAGAGTTTATACAGATGAGAAGCAGAAGCAAGAGGGCAGACTGATGGCGTGATGGTGAAAGAGGGGGTTCTTATAGGGCAGCCTTGGGGGGCACACAGGGGCAGACAAGATGGCGGCGCAGAGGGGCAGGGCAGGGCAGTGCTGAGGCATGGCGTCATGGAGGGGGTGTAGGCAGTGTGCTGGAGGGCAGAGGTGCGGGGGCTGCATGGGGACGCAGTGTAAAGGGGGCCCATGGGGAGAGAGGGGGCAGTGAGGGTGTGTGTGTGTGTGCGGCAAGGAGGCGGGGGGGGCCTGCAAGGAGGGGAGAGGGAGTGTAGTGGCACAGGGGGGAGGAGAGAGAGAAGTGAGGCAGAGAGGGGGCCACAGCGGGAGAGAAGGAGAGAGCATGAAGTATAGGATGCAAGGCAAGAAGAGTGATCATAGGCTATCGCATGGTGGAGGGCTGCGGGCTGGCAGGCTCGCGTAGGCCTCTCGTGGCTGGCGGCGGGAAGAGTTGAAGAAGTTGGCTGTCCGTAGAGTGGGCAGTGAGGGGCACTTCCAGGTCACCTCACTACGTCCTTCCTCTTCATGTGCAAGCGGTTATCTGCAAGATAGAGCGCAGCAAAAACCATCATATAATGCATCATAACTGACTATTTTAAAGTCAACTTCTACTTTACTTCTCATTAGATCACTTTAGCTAACTATTTCTTTTCTTAGCTCTATCATACTTCCAACTTCAATCCTAAACCTACTAAACTAACCTTAACTCATTATTATATAAAGCTATATTTCCATTTTGCCACTTCTACTCTCGACCGAGAGATTGTAAGAACCGGGCAGAGAGGTGAGCAGGGTGACAGAAGGTGGGCTGCAGCTGGGATGATGGTCGATGGGGAGCGGGAGGCAGTAGCAGGGCAAACCGATCACCCAGCTGTCCTTCAGCACTCTCGAACCTGAACCAAAGACTGCGAAACCTTAAAACAACTTCTTTTGTTCTTAGTTCAGCTCTTAGGTCAACTTTGATAATTTTGTTATTTATATTATCCACTCCTTTTTACTCCATTATTTCTCAACAAACTACATTTTTATCTTTCACCAAACCATCATTAACTTCTATTTCTACTTCTAAATTACTTTTAACATTCATTCCTATTCTCTATAGCATAGATATGGGACCAATCTTGGTCATGGAAGAACAGAAAGGCTGGGAACCTGTGCAGGGAATGGTGCAAAGAACCAGTAGCCAAGGTCTGGAACAGGGCAGTGCAGATGTGCGGAAGACTGTTGTTGGGCAGCCTGCAGGCGCAGGTGAAGGAGAAGAGGCGGTTCATGTTGTCGAAAGGGCTGCAGGGGCATGTGGAGGTCGAGGCCGAACAGGCAGCATTGGCTCAGGTCCCAGGCATTCGAGGCTTTTCCTGAAAACATTCATTATCTTCAAACCATGAATTCGATTCATCTTCTGGCTAGCAATAAACTTGATTTACTTTATATTTCTTGTGCTAACTTGAACAATATTTTAGTCACTAATATTCGGCAGGCAGACTTCTGAATTTCTCAAAATGCCAACACCTAGGATACTGGAGAAAGGGAAGAAGCTCCTACCTGGGCGGTGATTCGAACTAGCCCTAGAAACATTGACGGCGGGAGTGGTGAGGTTGTAGTAAGGCCGGAGGCAAGTGGCGAAGTGGCCGTCGGCAGGCAGGTGGGAGCACTTGGGCTGGAAGACGGCCCTCCGCTCCACTTGGCCACACACCAGACCTCCTTCCACGCTCTAATCCTGTAACTCACATTCTACTAACCTTTTATCCTGCCAGCACTCAAATGCTATTTTCTAAGTTTTAGCTTGAAGACAAGGCCAGATATTCATGCTTTATTTCTTACAGCCTTAATTCAATGCAATAGGCATGCTAAGGAAAGGAAAGGGAAGACTTGCCTTGTCCGGTGATAGTAGAACCTTTCACATAGCGATTGGGGAAGCAGTGAGGCAGGGCACCGGTGAGGTGGGACACTTGTGGTGATGTAGCCAACAGGATTGGTAGGGCCGCGGACAGATGAGGGGGCGAACATGCAGTAGCCGTGCGACATGCCAGCAGTCGGAACAGCTATCAACACTCGTAACCTGTAAATATTTCCTTTCAGAGTTCACTTTTTCATGCTTGCATTCAATTCCAATTACTTTTATTCCCTACTTTCTGGCCTTTAGTTTTAGCAATAAACTCCAATTATTAGGCTCAGAAGAACTTATATCAGAAGCCTTAGGTTTTGTGGAATTACCCACAGAATGAAAAGGGGACTGACCTTCTGGCAAAGTTAGCCAAAGGCTGACTGTTCGGGGTAACGAATAGTAGCAATGGGAGGCGGGGAGAAGGAGGAAGTTGAACCACCGAGTACTGACAGCAGGTAGCGAGACCAGCGGAGTTGTCCTGATGCATGACTTGGCTCCTGACACTGGTAGAGTAGAAGCATTGCAGGGCCTCCAAGAAGTCGATGCCACACTGTCGCAGGGCCAGTCCGGCTGTAGCAATTTCTTCACCCCACTCTTCACCCTTGCTCGGCCTGCCTGTTGGGAACCACAATAGACACAGTCCCATTTGATCGACGGACCAGACAGAGCTGAAGAGGGAGAAACCTGGATGGTGTAGTTGAAGGAGAAGGTGTTGGAGGAAGCAGGGCGTAGGTTGATGACGATGAAAGCTGTTGAGGAGGGGGAGCTGTCCGATTTTTGTTTTTAGAATGACTACTGAGCCTGAGACTGGTAGGGATTGTGCACACAATTAGCTTAAGAAGCTCCGCGCAGTTTTAGTCTAGTGTACTTTGCCTAAGATTCCAACAACCTAACATGGGCTAAGCTTAAGGCTTGATTGAAATGAGAAGCTTCGAAACTAAAGGCTGGCTTTAACGAGAAGGAATGGCTGGCTCCTGGCCGCTTCTCTGCTCACGCTCTCTACCTACCCACTCCCGCTCGTCTACTTCATGCTTAAAGCCCTGGAAATTTGGTAAGCAGCTTAAAGCAGTCTGGCAACTGAACAGTGGGTGAAAAGCGGGGAAGCAGAGGAAATCTTGGCACAACTTTTACTCTTATATTTATGAAGATGGACAAACGTCCTTCCTCTTCATGAGCTAGGCCCAAATGCAGCTTTTAAAACAAGGCTATCTATGCTTTTGAAAACAAAGAAGAAGGGAAAAAGTAGAAGGGATGAGAATCCTGAACTGGGGCTTGCTATTACTCGATTACCGAGGAGGGAGGGCAGCGGGGTGGATCTTGGCTGGCGCCACGGCCAGGAAATGATGAAACGAGGCTGGGGATGAGACATATTGGCTCGTCCTACTCCCCCTGTTTCTCGAGCAAACGAATGTTTGAAAAACTGAGTGCTGCTAAGCAATTAAACTTTACATATTTTAACAATTTTCATCATTTTCTATTTACCTATAACAATATTTGAGTACACTTACAATTCGGAATTTGCAGAAACAGTTTCTTAGTTCAAAGTTTTGCTACCGAACTTTTTGTTTTTATATAATTATTTTACAAAACTTACTTTATATTTTCTATTTAAAGAAAACCCTAATTCTCCAAATTTCATCTAACTCCTAAGTACAAAAACAAAGGCACAGTTCATTTTGTTAACCAAAAGTTAACAATGCAGGATTTTCAAGATAGTTGACATTTAAATTTCACTGATAGATCTTTTCATAAATTTATTTCTTATGACATAGTTTAAACAACATAGGCGGAGCAGAATAAAGTTTAATGAAATCAAACTTAATTGCTAAGATAAACCTACTTTATGCCTACTAAATATTCCATCGTTTCTTGTTACATTTGTTTTTAGTTTATTTGCATTAAAACTAAGAGTTTAGAAAATTAAGATTATAATTTATAATTTGAAATTAGGACCAAAGGATATGCTTAGACCATTTGTAAAAATGTTGTATTGAGCGAATCGGAGTGGCCAAAGCCAACAGAAGCGTTCAAGAGAGAGAGAGAGAGGGAAGGAGGTTGAATAGGGAGAAGGGAACAGGGACTGCCGAAGCTCCTGCCATTCTAGGAGGGAATTGAATGATGACGGAGATGGCAGTGTGGGGCAGAGACTAGCACAGACACAATCAATGCTCTATGATGCTACCTCACCTAATTCTCAACTTCTCTCTCAATCCTAAACTTCTAGTTTAGTTTGGCCTGATAGGAAATGACTAAAGGTAGAAAATCCTAGGCTGAGCTTATTTCGGGATGTGAGCAAGGATTGGGGCAGGATAAAAGGGAGGGGTAAGAGAAGGGACCCTTGAATGGTGACATCGGGAAGATGGCCTTTCGCTGAGACTGCTTTAGTCGCCAAACTGCCTCTGTGCTCTTCCAAGCCTCAGCTCATTTCTGCCCTAAATTCAAATTTGCTCGGTCACTCCTCGGATGAAAGAGGAGAGGGCAGGAAGGAAGAGTGAATGTTGGTGAGATTTAGAAAAGGATGAAGAGGTGTGGGATTGTAGACAAAAGAAGATGGGAGGTGAGAATGGGCGGAGTTGTGAAGAGGGTGCCGGTGAGATTGGGTGGTAGCCACGCGAGAGAGGACAGCTCACCCGGACCTAGCCACCACTCCAAACGTTCCAACCACCCTTTGTCTTAGCCTCGCACGTCTCACCTGTCAAACTCCACCACTTTTCATCATAGTTTCCTAAGTCGAAGGGAAACGGAAAAACGCAGGTGGCAAAAAGCAAGGTTGGTTTTTAGCTGATAGGCAACCAAGGTTCATCTACCCTCCCTTTTGGGAGCAAGCAACTAAGCTGAAAGCTTTTTGCGATGCTAATCTTTTAAATTTTCATCTATTCTAACATTTATTTTCGTTTTCTTTTTTGTCACAATTAAATTACGTTTCAATTTTACCAACTAAAGTTGTATCTGCAAGAAATTTCGAAAACTTGCATCAAGAACGAATGATTGGGCATTTTGGTCTAATTTATTCTAGATATCAGAACTCAATTTTCACTTTCTACTTCTGATATTATGAACGAAATTATTCTTTAATAATTTTGCAAGTAATAGGACGAGCACCTTTGGGCAATTTAGCGCGGAGCAGAGGGGAAAAGGCCTAGAAATGTCTGCTAACGCTCCGAGTTGAGCAGAGTGAGTGGGGCGGAAGCGATTGGGTGGATGGTATAGCCGATTTTGGCACCAAAATGGAGGCTCAGCGGGCAACTTTACAGCTGCCCTGTCCTTGCTTGCCAGCAAAGAGCAAAAATAATTAATTGGGAATGGTGGTCGAAAATGCAGGATTAGTATAAGTGAAAATGAGTGTAGTCGAAAGGCAAAAGAATGGAGTTGAGCTGGGTCTGGATGGCCGAAGCCTTGTGATAGGCCGAGGCCTTCTTTGTACAAATAAGGTGGCAGGAGTTAGAAAAGTAGTGAGGGGGTAATGGAGCAGCTTAAATACTGAGGTTAACGGCACACGAGAGGAACACACCTGCTCACCCACCTTTCTCACCCTTCAATCTACCCCTTCGCCTCACTGCCTCCTTCATTACCACTACCCAAGGGCAACAAGGGCGTAAAAGGATGTAGAGGGGCAAAGAGGGATGACCAGAGTGTTATCCGCCCTCCCTTCCCTTAAAAGCAGGCCCTTGTACGGTCCTTGCAACAGGCGAGGGGAAAATTAGAGTACAGAAAGGAGGAATGCTATGCTAGATGAAGGAGGCATAGGAAAAGGGAGGCGGTTCAAGTCAGGCACAGCCCTAGATGGCAGGCAGCAAGCGGACAAGGGAGTCATTCCTCTTTATGGGCGGGGATAGGGAAGAGAGCAATTATGGGGAGGTGGCAAAGAAGGGGGCGAAATAGCCACACCCTCCTGCTGGTGCAGGCCTAGGAGAGGCAAAGCCTCCGGGAGGAAGAGGCCTCATAGGTGACGATGAGAGAGGAGGTTTTGAGTGATAGGTGTCTACCCACTCAGATGATGTTTCACCCATATAATAAGTCTGCTTCAGTCATTGTTTACAAACTTGACCTTTTTAACTCCCGTCCCTTATCTAAATTGCTCCCACTTCTTTATTTAACACTTCCCCTTCCTCCCTTCCTCCCATCTATTTTAGTTCTCCCCCCTTTACAGTCTGGGTCCTAAGTCTGCAGCCAGATGCCGTTAACCTTCCCATTTCTACTGGCCTAAATACTGCTGTAGACACAAACAGGTCCTGTACCTATTCCTTCTACAGCAGGAGCTCAGTAAAATGGAGAAGCTCTGTCGCCTGATGGTGAAAGGCAGGCTGTGGCCTGGACTGATATTTCGAAAAGGTCACAATTGGCTAAAAGCCAAAGTTGGGGATTTAATTTGGGAGGGAGGGCTTTTGGGAGGGCGGGGGGAACCAGGGGGGAATCCCGGCGTGCCCCGCCTAACAGGGCCACTCTTCTAGCCTAAGAGGGGTATGGCTGATGCTGCTCTGCCCAATTTTCGAAATTCGGGGGGTTTTAGGATTCCAATGAAAGATAGTGGTGAAGGGAAAGGAAGCAAACTTCGGCAATGGATGAAGAAGGGACGTGGGGGCGTTGAGACCAGTTCCATGCGACGTCCTTCCTCTTCATGAGCTGCTGCTCATTGCCGCTGTGGCTGGTGGAGCTGGACAGGGCGCGGTGGGCACTGCCCGAGGCGTCCTCGCTGGCTTCCGCTCCATCCTACTCCCTCTCAACTACACCAGCCTATCTTGGCAATCCTCTCTTTCTCATTCCCTCCAGCCAGCCTCAGCCAGCAGTACTTTAGTGAGGGAGGAAAGAGAGGAGGAGTTTGGGAAAGAAACTTGAGTGGGGACAGTCAATGCAGTTAGGGAGGGAGGAAAGTGGTCCAGGGCGGCAGAGCACTGGCTGCCCAACCATAGCTGGTTGATGGAGGACAACATTATAGAGGCCACGAAGTTGGGCTGAATGGATTCACCAGAAGATGGCTGGTGCCACAAACGCTAGTCCAGATGGCAGGATTGCCGGATTGCGCCTGGTTGATTGCCCAGCACAACATAGAGCTATTATTGTTTTCAAAAGCCTGATAATCGAGGCAAGCTTGTAGAAAATTTACTTAGCTCAGAAAATTGCAATTTCTTTTGGTTTACTGTTTGCAAACCCTTTAGCTAGAAGTACTTCTGAAGGGGTTCGAGTGGCCGAAGCCTCAAGTGCAAATGGGGCCTTCTCATAATCGTTTATAGGATTCGAATTTGAGAATTAATCTAGTAATCTAAAGCATTGTTACAAGAACCCAGCTCATTAAATGTAGTCCCAAAAACGGAACTATGCACAAAGTGCTTTGATAAACTTGGGAGAGCTAATTCTTCTCAAACCTTCTATAATAATAATTTATATATAAGACAAACCTATTTTCTTTCTAATTCAGTGCTTAAATTGCACCTAACTCCTGCTCAATAGAGCCGGACTGAATAAAATGAGAACACTCGAAGCATGAAACTCAGGTTATCCGAAGGGAAGGATGAGCAACTGAGGAGCAGCATGGGGGAAAAGCCTAGGAGGATTTGATGTTTTTAGGAAATGCAGATATTGGGGATACGATAAGCAGAGGCGGCGACCTACCCACCGGAGTGGGGGTTCATGCCGCTGCTCATGTCCGGGCCCTAATTCAGCCGCTTCAGATCTCCTCCCTATGCCGTTCGCCTTGCCTTTCGCTCACTCTAATCAATTCAACGTCTGCCTCTTCACTGCGGACTTGGCCATATTTTGACTGCTCCAAAGGACGGTCGTCATTAAAGTGAAAGAAGGAATGGCTGGAATTGATGGCGTTTAGTGGGAAGGAGGCAAGCAGTGCTCAGGGCAGCCATGGGCATGGAGGTATTGTGGAAGCTGAAGAACTGGGCAGGGCCTAGGGTGACTTTTGCCCTTTTCACTCACTCCTTACCCTCGGCTGCCACAAGCTGGCACAGGGCTCAATCAATCTTTGTTTATCTAGGGCTGGCAATTGGACAAATAGAAGAGAGCTGGCAGGCCGAGGTCCAGAGCAAGAGACTGTGAGAGGGAGGAAAAGGGGTGGATGTGTGGGTTGGCCGAGGGGGACCTAGACGCCAAGGTAGGCTGGGTGTGCGGCTATAACGCACAGCTCTTTCATGTGCTATCTCCCGCCCGTGCTGTGCCCTCAACAGCCACGGACCTGGCCGGATCAAACAACGGAAACTGGGAGCAAGGCTGACCTTCACGGCTGCCTGGGGCTTAGCTGGGGCGCGTGCGCGAGAGGCCGCTAGCCAGGGTAAAGGACTTACGAGGATAGGAAAAGGAGACTAAGCCAGGCTAAGCCATCGTAGGCTTGCATGCCTCAATTTGGCCGCTCACACCCTTCTTCTCCCCATCGGGCATCCTCTTATCCCTGGCCAACCTTAACTGTTCCCGCTAGCCTCAAAAGATGGCTGGAAGTGTGGAGGGTAAGAAAAGGAAAACAGTGGACGGTGCGATTGTAAGAGGGGCTGCGAGACCATGAGGCCTGGCAAAGCCTGGGCTGCTGCTGAGGGCCACTAAGTGGGATCCGCATCAACCTGGAGCTCCGTTTGCCCTCTTCACTAGATTGGGCCCCTCTCTCTCCTCCCCCTGTCATACTGCGTGCTCATGATGCCCCAATTCGACCGGGCACTGCTTTGGCGCGAAAACCAGGGCTTGACAGGAGGGGTGGAGGGCGCTTGGTGACTGAGGCTCAGGTGTGCTATAGGACGAGAGAAATGCGACAGGATGCAGTGAAACAGAGGGTGAACCCTAAGGATTGGGCGTGTAAGCGGGCATGGCCTGGAGTCAAATGGAGACTCGAGATTGAAAGGAAGTGGGAACCTGGAAGGTGGATGGGGCTGGCGTTGCTGGAAAAGTGGAAGCCGAGTGTCGGACAGTTGGCGGAGCTGAGCTGGCTTTAGCTGGGCACCAACGCCTGCTTGGTCAAGTTGCCCAATCGCACTCTATGCTTCACCTACTTCATTCCTACCGACAACTATCTCCTGCCCTCAGCTAGGTTGATAAGCACAGAAGGGATGGGGGAGGAGACGAACCTTGATGTGGTGAACAGGGGAGGCTGGTGGAGGGGCGCCGGGAGCGTCGACGAGGTAGGAGAGGGAGCAGATGCTGGGCTCGCGGCGGCACATGCCATTCCTGTACTCCAGGCCGAGATTCCAGTTATTCCCCAGCTTCAACACAGCCTTTGCTCTTCTCCTACAGCCCTACACCTTACCTTCTCCATCCCACTCTAATACTGACTGCCCTCTTTTCTATTTCGCTATTCATCTTCATTCTCTGCTTCTAGTCCACTGGAGGGAAGAGGAAGGGAAGAAAAAGGGGCCATTGATAGGTGCTGTGCAAAGACACAAATGGTCGGGGAGTGCAAGTACTCCGTGGCCGCGATGCAGCTGCCGGCCTGGCCTATTGGTGGGGGGTTGCTGCGCTCAAATTGGCGGCATTCCTGTTCTTCTCAGGCTGTTCTCATGCCTTGGAAGGAGGCGGAAATCGGGAGGCGGAATGAGAGAAAGGTGTTGGAGGAAAAGTAGAGGACGGGGGCCTGGGGCATGTTGAGGAACGGTACCTTGGCACAGCTTACCTTCGTTCCAGGCCTCGCTGCTTGGCGGCATGGAATTCGAAGTGAAAAGGGAAGAGGGGAGAGGGGGGGAGGGGCACATAGGAGGCCTTTGCGTGGAGAGTGACAAGAGTTTGAGGCGAGGCTGGCAGGCGAGACTCACCTACCCTCCTTTTTTGGAGCAAGCAATAAATCTTTAAGATTTTTGTGATGCTACCTTTCCTCCTTGGTGTCACATTAAATTCTACTCTCTTTTATCCTTCCACTTATACTTAACCTTACTATTTATATTAATTCCCTAATTTCTGTGCATCTTCAAGAATATTTATGTTAAATTTAATAGATGTTATGGCCGTTGGGGTAAATTTACTCAAAAATACTGTCTAATTTAACTCTTAAATCTGTTGCACAATTTTACAATATTAAATGCTGAGCTGGTCAAAATATATAACTTTAACGATTTTGATTCTATTTTCATTTTAATTATGTTAAAGATCCGATTTTACTAAAGATTTACTGAATTTGGCTATGATTTTAAACTAAATTATACTCCAATTTATCTTTTAACTTATTCGGAATATTAGTAAATCTGCTCCAAATCGTTTGCTGGAGGTCTTTTGAATTTTTTTTAACAGAGGCTAAATCTCTTGAGAACAATTTAGCGATTAAGCTGAGCCAGCATTGCACCGTTTTAGGAAGCCAAGCGTTACATTGCAGAGAGACGTGAATTGAGCTAGTCCGATTGGCCGAAGCCAGAGGGGGGGGGGGTTTTGGCAGGGGACAAAGGCGGTGGGAATAAAGGGCTGTAGTGAGGGGGGTGTCGGAATGGTCCCATCTAGGCCTCTAAACTTTCCCCACTCATCTATTTCATTCGCTTCTCAACCGGGTGCTGATGCTTGAGGGGGTTTATTAGGGATTCAGGAGAATATGAGAATGGGCGAGCTGAAATTTTTGATAAACTCTCAAGAGGCAACAGGAGGTACAAGCCAATGGGTGGCAAAGGCTGTGGACTGTGAAGCGGAAAATATTGCTCTCCTCGCTACCACATTTCCGGAACATCCCGCCCTTCCCTGCTAACTTGCCCTCACCTTGCCTTTCACTTATTCCTAGTGTTGGGAGGGGGGAAAGAGGGATGAGCATAGGAGGGTGGAAGTTCGTGGCATGCAAAGGAGTCGCGCCTCCATTCTCCCCATGTAACACTACCGCTACTAGCTTCTCTGCTCTTTTCACTACGTCTCTCCTTTTATTTACACCTCGAGGGGTGCAAGCAGGGATAGAGTGAAAGGAGAAATGAGTAAGGGCAGTCTAGGGGCAGTATACGTTTTGGTTAAGAGGCAGGAGAGGGAAGGAAGGGTGTAGACCTGGGAGAGCAGCGATGCTGGGCTCGTTGCCGTCGCAGGGGCCGGTGTTGGCCACGGGGCCTCAGTTCAGCGTGTCCACCCGCAAGCTTGCTGGTCTCTTCGGCTCCTCACTTTTACCTCGACTTTCCGCTGGTTAAGCAGGGCTAGCTGGGGGGAAAGTGAAAGATAGGAATCCCCTCCTTCCCCAATGTCTTTGTTCCGTTTCGAGGCCTGGCTTTGGGGTATAGGGGAGGGAGAAAAGATCATCTCCAGGAGAGGGAAGGTTTTGTTCAAGGGAGCAGGAGGCAAAAGGAGGAAGGGATGGTGACGAGGGCCTAGGGCAGATGGGGTAGAGGGCACCATCGTCGGGCTACATGAATGGGCATGTACTGGCATTCCTCGCGGCTCTGGGGGCTGGCGTTGGCCATGAAGCTTTTGTTCGGCTGGCCGATTAGTTGCCGCTTGCCACGCGCAAATCAGCAGCACTCCCGCTCTTCCCATGCCTTTTTGCCTTATGCTCGTTCTTGCCCAATCTATTTACCCGTTCATCACTTAGCACAGCACAATGAATGCTGGGAAGTAAATCGGTTGACTGAGGTACAGAGGCAAATGGAGGGAGTAACCTAATCGATGGCTGGGAGAGCGGAGGTGCGGAGCTATAGGAGCATGCGCTTGTCGCGGCTGGTGGGGCAGCAGCTTGGCATGAAGCCACCGCCTGGCATGACTGTCCTCCCAGCTCCCCGTATTCACCTCCCCCGTTGCCTCCTTCTCCATTTATTATCTTGCTCTTCTCGCCAGGCCTAAACGCTTGGGAAGGCAGGAGGGGAAAGCGAGTACCCAGGATGATGGGGTAAAAAGCGGGGAGGGGATGCTGTGCTGCATGGGCTGACACTCATTGCAGCTCTAGGAGGCGGGAAAAGAGGATGGGTGCTGTGCAGGGGACCTGGACATGGACTTGGCAGTGTTGGAGGCGCAGGGGATGGTCGGCAGAGGCTTAGGGCATGCTGGCGCACAGCAGTTTGGCACTCTACACGCTATATTCTGCCCTTCGCTTTCTTGTTCCCACTCTTTCTCTCTCTCCGCGCGGGCCTCTACGGAAAGCAGGGGGTAGGAGAGAGAAAAAGGGGTGAAAGCTAGGAAGCTGGGGTGGTGACTGGGAGGATGGCGTTGCTGATGCGGATGGGCTGGAGCTGGCAGTGGCACTGCAGGCTGGAGTTGTGGATCTTCATACCTGCCGTCTGGCCACCCATTTCCACAACACTGTGCTCATTTCTATGCCTCCCCTTTTTCTCATTCTGTTTCTAGCCTTTGCATCCCGGGGCAGAGGAAAGGAAGTGAGGAAGAGGGGACAGGAGGCAAAAGAGAGAAAAGGGTGATGGAGGGTGACCTGGGTGGATGGAGTAGAGGGCAATGATGCTGGACTGCATGGTGTAGTGTGTGATGCCGCTCTAGGGGCTGGCAATGACCATGGAGCTGCTGTTCATCATGTCCGCCAACTCAATTGTATCTTCCCATCTTTTCTTTTACCTCACGCACCACTACTCCTCCCACCCATCTCCAATCCATTACGGTCAGGAGAGGGGGGGCTAAGTGCAGAATAGGGAATATAAAAGCTGCCTCTTGGTGGGCGTGCAAGGATGGGGCATGCGAGGGGCGGTGTTGATGGTTTGGAAGGCAGGCGGCAGAGGCCAGCAGGATGCTGATGCACGGTGCCCTGGCACTCTCCCAGCCGCACAGGTGCTGACAGTTGCGCTGCAGGATGCCTGCCGACTTACCCGCCCATTTCCAGCAACATTCTACTCGTTTCTGCACCCGTTCTCCTCCTCTCCTTTCATTTTTGTTCTGTTTCGAGCCTTGGCTTCCAGGGAAAGAGGGAAGGTAAGTTTGAGGGGAAACTTTTTGGTCGGGAGTAGGGAAGTGGAAGTGGAAGAAGAAAAGGGGTGATGGAGGGAAACCTGGGCCGATGGGGTAGAGGGCGGCGATGCTGGGCTGCCTGCACCAGTGCTTGTTGTAGCCGCAGGAGCTGGTGTTGGCCCTGGCGCTGCTGTTTGGCCAACCCGCTGGCTTGTTCATCGTCTCCACCCTTCCCTTCACCTCTATCATTCCTCCTACTCTCTCCTCATTTTGGTCTATTACCACCAAGGAAGGCGGGTAGGATAGAGAGGGAAGAATGTGGGAGGTAGTTGTAGGCAAAAGGTTGAAAAGGGAGGGACCTGGTCAGTGTCAGGGAAGGCGGCAATGCGGAGCCGTAGGGGCAGGTGCTTGGCGCAACCGTTGGGGCTGTAGCTGAGGACGAGCCAATATGTCTCATCCCCAGCCTTTGACATTGTTATCTACCTCTCTCACTCATCTTTACACTCCTAGCTACTGTCTCATTCTCTCTTTCGTTTATTTTCCAACGTAGAACTGATCAGGGACTACATTGGAGGCACTCTGCTGCTGAACTGATCAGGAACAGCAACAGAGAGAGGAAAGGAAAGAAAGAGACTTTGATGAGTGGATGGGAGAGAAGGTAATTGCAAAAGTGAGGGGGAGGGGAACCTGTGTGAGTACGATGGGGGTGGGGACTCTGGGGAGTCTAAAGTGGACTAGGAGGAGTTCTGAGCACCTGCTACTGTTCTCCTTGCCTACTTGGATTGGGGCTACGGCTGGCCCCGCGGTTAGCTGCGTTTCGGCCGCTATGCGTTTCGTCCGCGCTCCGCTTGTCACGCCGCTGCTCTGCCGGCTCTTTGGGAGGTAACCAAGTGTCGACACAGTCTTTTGAGCAAAAGTAAAGCTAGTCTGAGTGGCCGAAGCCAAGGCAGAAACAGCGGTGCAACTATTCCTACTTGCGCCAATATAGACAGAGGCATGGGCGCTAATGCCCCTGTCTGCACCTGGTTAAATGTGAGTATATGCGATAATAACACAATAGGACGGGGACATCTCTTGCCCCCGTCACATTGTGTAATTCAAGAGGTTTTTGCTGTCTTCCTGCCTGCACCGACGTTTTTTGCAATAGGGCCGTTCTCACCCCCGGCGTTTTTGGGCAACCTGGAGCCGCTCGCACTCCCGGCGTTTTTCTTGCTGAGGCCGCTCTCACCTCCGGCGCTTATTCGGACTACCCTAGGCCGCTCTCACCCCTTACGTTTGGTTTCAGGAGGCCGTTGACACCCCCGCGCTGGCTAATTTGGAAGACACTACCTTTCTCTCCGAGGTCCTACCCGGTCCAGCCTTATAGAGAGAAGATAGACTCTGGTACTGATTTACAACTCAGGCAGAGTGCTTAGTTGGATCCGTTGCGTATCTGACTCTGCTTCTTCGATCCGTTCAACTTCTTTACGTCGTCTTTCTGCCACATCCACTAACACACTCAGACGCAATGCTCAAAGTCAAAGCAATGATGGAAAAGATGAAATTGAGCTGGGTCTGATTGGCCGAGGCCGGTGTTAGGACGGCGACAAACGAAGGACTAAATGATGAGGTTGGTTAGATGGGAGACCAAAAAACCACGACTCTGCAACCACGTAGTGAGGCTACCCTCGCAAGGGCACCTACTCGTCCCTATCGTTATGCCCGTGGGCCGTGATGACTGGGATGTGGAGGAAGAGGAAGACATTAGAGTTTATACAGATGAGAAGCAGAAGCAAGAGGGCAGACTGATGGCGTGATGGTGAAAGAGGGGGTTCTTATAGGGCAGCCTTGGGGGGCACACAGGGGCAGACAAGATGGCGGCGCAGAGGGGCAGGGCAGTGCTGAGGCATGACGTCATGAAGGGGGTGTAGGCAGTGTGCTGGAGGGCAGAGGTGCGGGGGCTGCATGGGGACGCAGTGTAAAGTGGGCCCATGTGAGGATAGAGGGGGCAGTGGGGTTGTGTGTGTGCGGGAAGGAGGCAGGGGGGCCTGCACTGGAGGGGAGAGGGAGTGTGGAGTGGCACAGGAGGGGAGAGGGAGAGAGAAGCGAGGCAGAGAGGGGGCCACAGCGGGAGAAGAGGAGAGAGCATGAAGTATCGGAAGCAAGGCAAGAAGAGGGATCATAGGCTATCATGCCAGGTTGCAGTGGAGGGAAGAGGGGCTGGCAGGCTCGCGTAGGCCTCTTGTGGCTGGCGGCGGGAAGAGTTGAAGAAGTTGGCTGTCCGGGGTTTGTGGGGGGGGGGGGGGGGTTTGGGAAAGAAAGAAGCACAAATATGTGAATGGGAAGGATGGTGGGGTCAGGGTCTTCGGTTGTTCTTGGAGGTTGAGGGCGTGCGTGAGGTGGAGCGTCGGAGGGAAGTACTGGATCCCTGCCTGAAGATGCGCGAGGGGATGCGGATGGCCGTCGTGGAGGATGAAGCAGCCGGGGACTGGCTGCGCCAGCTTCGTTGCCGGTCTCGTCCTCGCTCCTCCATCCGCCCTTCCTCTGCTTCCTGGCTGGTGTTGGGGGAGACATTGGGGCTGGGGTCTCGGAGCTCCAGCCGGCCTCCTTCCGCCACAGTCGGGGCCAGGGTACCTTGGGACAGGGTGCGAGGAGTCTGCTGGAAGGGGAGGGCCTCCTCCAGCGTCCAGTTGGCGTCCTTCGCCGTCTCCTTCTTCGGGATCCACTGGGCCAGCTTCCTTCCGACCGCCGTGTCCATGAAGCCTGTCTTCCACTCCGCCATCTTCGCTCTCGCTCTCGCTCCCCAGTCCGTGTACTTGGAGGACCAGCAGAAGAAGGCGGCCGCGGCGGCTGCGGCCACGGAGGCGAGGACGACGCTGATGATGATGACGACGGGCTTGATGATGGAGGCGGTGAGCTTGTGCGTCTCCACCTGCGTCCGCTTCGTCATGCTCTTCGCTCCTTCCGACAGGACTCCCACCACTCCACCTGTCGCCTTCCCGTAGCTCTCGATCTCCTGCACTACTCCCACCGGGTCCATGGACAGCTGGCTGGTGTAGTTGATGAGTCCGTCCAGCTTCCTCTCCATGACGGGTGCGCCGGCGGCGTAGGTCATCATCGCCGCGAAGGGTGGCATCAGCCTGGCATTGAAGAGGACAGGGGAATCGTAGCTGATGTTAGGAGCTAGATGGGGGAGGAAGGGTGTTTGCAGGTAGGTGGCGAAGGAGCCGCGGGTGAGCTTGACGAAGAAGGCGCTGACCTCCTCCTTGGTCTGGGGGCCGACGAACTGGAAGGGCGTCACCAGGTCGCAGTCGATGTGGGGGCTGTGGTGGGTAAGGTCGTTGCCGGCCCCGTCCGGGAGGAACAGGATCTCTCCGGTGTGCAGGCGGACGGGCATGAAGGCGTAGCAGGTGTCCTCTCCGCGGATCTGGTGGAAGGGGTAGATGACGTCCACCTCCACTTCCACGCACCTGGAGATGTAGATGGCGGAGCCCCTGACCTCGGCCGCCAGGTCCTGACGGCTGGTCAGGGCCCTCAGACCGTTAGTCGGGCTCATGAAGAACAGTTGTCGCAGCAGCTGGTACTGGTGCTCCTCCATGACGCACATCCGGTGCTCCTCCTTCAGGTTCAGCTTCTCCATCATGTCCACCAGCTCGTCGACGATGTAGTGGAGCTTGCTCTCGATGGGATCATGCTGTGAGGGCCAGTTCTCGATGTTCTGGAGTCGAACGTGGATGGCGTTGGTCCTCTCGTCCTTGTCGTAGTTCCAGGGAGGGCGGGCAGCTGCTGGAGGTTGAGGTAGACGGGCGCCGCTCGACGTCCGTCCCTTCTTCTGTTCTCTGGCTTGGTCGGCGTGGAGGAAGGCTGGGGCAGGGCCGCGGTCCAGGAAGGCCGTGGGTCGAGAGTCCAGCCACGCCCTCCACTCTCGTCTCTGTCGCTCCTCAGAGAGCGATCGCTTCTCTCGCTGCTCTCTCGGCTCGTTCCCTTCTCCACTCCCACTCTTCTGTCGTCGTCTCTTGACTTCCTGCCATCTCTGGTATCGCGCCGTGGCCTTCCGCTGTTCGAAGGCCAGGACCATCTCGAATCTCTCCCGCTTCCTCTTCTTCTCCTTGGCCAGCTCTGTCTCGACGATCTTGGCCACTCTGGCGTCTCCTTCTGCATAGTCGGCCTCCACTCCCTTGAAGACGTCGAGGTACTCTGAGTCTTGGTCGTAGAAGGTGGAGGGGCGGCTGGCGGTGGGTTGAAGGGAGGAAGATGTCCGCTGTGTTCTGGAGACAGTCGGCGCCTTGGGTGGAGAGGATGGAAGGGAAGGTTGAGTGGGGGGAGGTGGGGGTACTGAAGGCGGTGATCGGGAGGGGCGCGGTCGGACGGGTTGCGGGGCGGGGCGGCGTCCTGGGTAGTCGTCCACGGTCTGGGCGGTGTAGTTGATGAGGACGGCCACGCCCTCGTGCGACAGCAACACCTCCTTCGGCAGGCACTTCTCGCCCCACTGGTTGTAGGGGAAGCTGGGAAGAGGCTTGTAGGTGGAGAAGGTGGTGGCGAGGTGGGGGACTCGGACCCGGTCGCCCATCACGTCTCCTCTGAAGGTGCCGAAGAATGAGAAGGGGCAGTAGGTGAAGATGGGGTCGTCGTCCCAGACGATGGAGTAGGTGGACTTCACGCAGCTCTCCTTGTCCACCTGGCATCCGTCCAGGCCGCCGAGGTCCGTGGTGAGGGCGTTGTGGGAGGCGTAGACGGAGCCCTCGGTGAGGAAGAGATTGGTGGTCTGGTAGCTGTAGGTCTTGAAGCAGCAGGGCCACTCGAAGTGCAGCGTCTGATTGGTGGACCAGACGCGGTGCCCCAGCCGCACCAGCTCCACTCCTCGAAACCTTTTCATCTTCCAGGCTCTCTGGCACTCGTGGGCGGGGACGCTTTGGAAGGTGGAGGGGTTGGAGTTGCCCCAGTTGAGGAAGTGTTTGAAGATGTCGTTGCGGGTGGTGGTGATGGTCACCTCCAGAGTGCATCTGGCAGCTGGTACGCTGGGTCCAGACGGTTTGGGAAGGTAGAGGTTGACGGGATGATAGGAGAGGGGCGTGGGCTTGGCGTAGACGGTGCAGTCGCGGGTGTACTCGGGGAGGATGAAGGGGCGCCCTCCTCCATGATGACGGGGACAGAGTTGGAACCTGATTCCCTTAGGAGGCGCCACTTCCACATCCTTCCGATGTCGCTGTCCCTCAGCCAGTTGCGCTCGAAGCCGTTGGCTGGTCGTAGGAGAGGGATGAGGGGAGGAGATGGGTGGTAGATGGATGGCGGACTGGAGGAGCGGCGGTGGGCGAGTGTTGGCGATGGGTGGAGCGGGTGTCGGAGGGAAGGCGGCGGCGGCTGAGACGCAGGGCAGGAGCAGTGTCATTACCAACATGCCCAGCATCACGCTTATTCTTCTGTTCTGTGCGGCAGTGAGATGGGGTCTCTGACGCGGAGAAGGAGGTGGACTGTCGCTATCACTATCTCCGTTGCTACGCTTGCGATTTTCCCCGCTTCCCTCTGTTATCTCCAGCTCCATGTTGTCCCTTTCGCTACCGGCCAGCTTCTGTGTGGAGGTCGGCCTTTCACCTCCTTGCTCTCCCTCCCTTGTTTGCCTTCCTTCTCCCTGGCTGGAAAACACGTAGCGGTTGTAGCCCTTGGGGAGGACGAACTGCTTGATGGAGAGGTCCTTGGGCTTGTCGCGGTGTTTTCGTCGGAAGATTTGTGTCATCTTGTGGAGGGGAATGTTGCGATTGACTTCGAACGTGAACGGGAACTTCACGTCCCTCATCGCCTTGGCAAACTGCACCAGCGTCGTTCCGCCCAAGCAGCGCTTGATGTCATCACTCCATCGAGGGATGAAGGTGACGGGTGAAGCGTAGCTGAGGTAGAAAAGCTGGAGGTTGGGTGGTAGGAGTCCGACTCGAGCTCTGGGAGCTACGTAGGCGAGCGGAGACTGGGTGGGGAGGCAGAGAGTCCGGAAGGTGCTGGGGTCGGTCCTGAAGTGGGTGACGGAGTGGAGTCGCGACAGCAATTTGAAGCGCTCCAGGTTCTTGCCGTTCTCCCAGTCGCAGTAGTAGAGCTCCAGGTGTGTCAGATGGGGGAGGCTTAGCAGGAGCTTCTGGAGCTCCGTGAACTCCACGCGGAAGCTGCAGTTGAGGGACAGCTTGGCCAGGGTGGCCGGGAGCGGCGTGAGGACTATGTTCAGCTTGGCCGCTCTCAGGTTCGGGGCCAACTTCGGCAGGCCTTCCTGTACTTCTCCCAGCTCCAGTCGTTGAAGCTTTCGAAGAGTACGAAAGTTCTTGGCCGAGATTGCGCCGAGGCCCTCTATGCGCTGGATGCCGAGCCTCTCCAGGTTCGGCGGGAGGAGGTCCCAGAGTGAGGGGCCTGAGAGGGGGGCATGGACCTCGGGCAGGCTCAGCTGTCGCAGGTTCGGCGTCAGCTCGTTCAGGTTCAGCATGTCCAGCTTGTCCTGGAGCGCGAACTCCAGGATCACCAGCTGCGGCAGAGGCGTCGTCCATCCTCCATCGAAGTAGTGATGCCTATCTGCACCTACTCGGATGAAGAGCTTCTGGAGCCGGCA
>JASANA010012605.1:0-36138 GCA_030248095.1 Ptycholaimellus sp. GST1_10 | reverse complement strand
TCAACTGCAAGGACGTACTCGCCTAGACGTGGACAGTAAATGATATGGAACAGGAACACCTCGTGGATCATGCTCTGGTGCTTTTGGGAAGAAGAATCAATCTCAATCCTTCAATGTTACAAACACCATGCCGGATTCTCCAAATTTGAACAGACCTGGTCATATTCCTGTTGCTAATGCATCACTTCAGATTCCAACTGGTTATGCTCTCATTCCTCTGAATACTCTCATAGGTCCTACACTGCACAATCAAGGACTTGTTGGCCAAACACAACCCTCTTCACAACAAGAACATTATGGTCTAGATGTCAATCGAAACATAGCAGGTGTTGCACAATTGCCGCTAATAGGAAATTCATTTCTTCCAGTTTTCACATTTGCGTCGACTGATGGATACATTGCGAACCCCAATGTACCTCTGCTGCAACCTTATACTAACCAGTGCTCATCCTAAACCATATCTCCTATTTTTTTGTTATTCTCCCTTTCTAATTTTTTTACTTTATAATTTGTATTGCCAATTAAATAATATTCTTCAAATTTCTTTTGTAAAATCCAATATTTTGCTGGAGAAGAAAATAGAATTTTGAGACTACAAAGAACATTTCTGTGATCGCACTCCTGTGAAGAGGTTATAAAAGATTCAATTGGAACTTTAATTAAAACATGCATTCAATTAAAATTTAAGAAGTAAAATAGACTGGTGTCCATATTGAACAAAGCCAAAAGAGCTTTGTAGATAAAACATTCAAAGTTCCAGTTTAAAGCTTAAATATTATGATGCGTATGCTAGGGCTCTGCTTCAAAGTTCCAGGGACATCGATGGTGGCCGATGCAAGTATAGAAGGGGGTTCTGGCGATCATCAACGCCTACATCTTCGACTGCACCCTGGATTGATATTGGTATTTGGTAGGTTTGCTTTTCTTGTCCTCCTGCCTCTTCGGCGTGGGGTGGGGGTGCTTCTGGGGTGGTGTGCCTGGTCTGGTCCGCTGCTCCCTCGCCCTGCTGCCCTCGTGGGCCCCTGTGCGCTCGCGTTCCGCCTATGCGATTGGGCCCGGCGGCTCGGGGGCGCTGCGTTCTTTTTTTTCTTTTTTCTCTTTCTCGTTGTTGCGGTGTGTGTGCGCTCGCCTGATGGGCTGCGCGTTCTGGTGATGCGTGTGGTGATGGCCGGTTTTTGGCCCCCTCGTCGCTCAAACACAAGAATGCTGAAACGCATCTGCAGCTTTACATCAAAATCAAGTTTGAAAAGGATGAGTGTTCAATCTAAGCGCTTTACTAAATACAGCTGGGCAGAAAAAGTAGGGTAAGCTTCAATGTTGGAGGTTAGGGTGGGGCCAGAAAAATGTCCGCTAGTGCTCCCCCTACCCGACCTTGAAAATTCTCCTGAAGAAGGGGATCCTCTCCGCACCCTCGCTGTCTGTCTTCTATTCATCTGCCACAGCTCAACTATGACGCTCCCCTATGAGGCTTCTCCACTATGAGGCTGCTTTTGAATGGTTGGTACAACCGCTCAGTCCCCCTACCACCATTGCATTGTTTATCATGAATTTCAGAGCTTGCATTATCAAACGCCTAAACTTGCTAGCGAATCATTCTGGCATTTTGTCAATCTGTTTCTGGCATTGTTCGATTTTGCATTCAAGTTAAAGGATTATTTCTGTGTCTTGTAGAGTTCCTGGCGGAGAACAACAATGCCCGTTTGTACCTAATACCATCACGAATTGACGGTCAAACAAGTAAAATGAGACAAGACCCTGCGCAAATGTTTGCATCTAAGCTGTGATGCCAGCAGAAGTAGGCCAATGAAACCTGCCATTGTAACCACTGCAACCTGTCACTGAAACCACTAAGCCAAACCTCCTTTTCCCAGCCAGCGTAGGCTCATTGTTTGTCGAAGAGAGGACTAGAGTGCAGTGAGTACAGGTAGAGGATAGAGGATGCTAAATGCCAAGATCCGCATGATGGAGGTGTGCCTCGATGTCAGCGCCAGGCACATATTTAGAATCGGCATATATTACTTGTAAATCAAACTACCAAAGTATTCGGTACAATTATCAGCCATTCAGCTGATACTGCTTACTGTTGCTCTTAGCATGGATGAAAGTTTGTCACTCAAAAGGGTAAGTCGGTTGTTTCTCAACAATTTTTACAAGCAATCACAAAACTGAAACATGACTAAACAACTTGTGAGTCAAAAAACCTAAGTCTTCTGCTTTATTTTATCATGGCATATTCAGTATGTCAGTTTCAGACAAAGAAGAAAAACATGCAAAAGCATTTGCAGTAGGTGGAGGCCCGCCTTTTCTGAAATCCTGGTCGACCAGCCTTGTCAATTCCTTGTCCAGCTCCCCAGTGGCCAAGTTAAGAGATGGGTCCTAGTCATCAGCTGCGTTGCCTGCTGCATTCGACCACTCCTGGAGTTACCATGGCATCACTACTGGCACCATCTGATTCAAAAATGCCACTGCCTTCAAGGCCGCATCCAACGCACTGGAGCCCATCTTTTATTTCCGCCAAGGCCCCACTCCCCAAGGAGACCGTCGTATCCAAGCACAGCGTCCAGTTCCAGTTGAACACAGTTGTGTTCAGCTGCTGCTTGTCCTGCCACTGCTCGAGTATGGATCCGCAGTCTTCACCTCAGTAGGGAAGCATGATACTAGACAACTAGAATCAGTGTGCAGAATGATATATATCGAAAGTTATGCTTCGTTTGTCACTTCCGTTTTCAAAATTGTAACGGCAAATTATATGATTTATATGATAACCTCAAAATCGGATTTAGAAGCATATCTGCTACATAGCGGAAGTAGTGAATTAATAATAATAATATGTATTGTACTCTTGTGTACTCTTGCCCATTCCAGCCAAAGGATGCTGCAATTTTGCCGTCAGTGTCCTTCCACGCACGGCCCATAACAGGTATTCCATGTATATACCATAAAGCCACTGCATATTCAGCATGCTCATTTGGACCAACCTCAAGAGAACGTCCAGGTTCATAGCTGGTTTCATATGGTGCTACAGTATGATCAGGCATTGTATCTCCAAAGTGAACATCTTGAAATAAATCTTGACCAAAAACTCATCCAAGCTGAACTATTAACTTTCCAAGACCAATATCAGACTTGAGGATTTTCTCTTCATGGTGGTGGTCCAAACTAGTTGTATTCTGTCTTCGCGAAATTAATATGTATTCCGTTTCTTGCTTAGCTTTAATATAGAGAATCACAATGATGGGAAAGAAGAGAAAAATCAAAATGACAATAGCAAATGAGTCTTCATGATTGTATTTATCCATTTATTACTTGTATTTTTGACTCCTGATTACAATACAAATGTTATTTAAAACTGCAATACATCTACAAGGTTTTTTTTGGGGGCCTGTTAGAGCCTATTACAAACCAAAGAGCCATCAAAGACCTGTCAGATTTGCACTGACATCTTCTGGACAGCGCCCAGCTGCTCTACTTTTGAGCTAGGGTCTTATGATCATGAAACCTCGGAGAGGTCTGTAGCAGCAGTTCATAAAAGTTTCGAAACTCCTGAACAGTGCAATACTGCTACAAGGCTTTCTTTGGGGGCCTGTTAGAGCCTATTACAAACCAAAGAGCCATCAAAGACCTGTCAGATTTGCACTGACATCTTCTGGACAGCGCCCAGCTGCTCTACTTTTGAGCTAGGGTCTTATGATCATGAAACCTCGGAGAGGTCTGTAGCAGCAGTTCAAAAATTTTCGAAACTTCTGGAACAGTGCAAAACTGCTACAAGGCTTATTTTGGGGGCCTGTTAGAGCCTATTACAAACCAAAGAGCCATCAAAGACCTGTCAGATTTGCACTGACATCTTCTGGAAAGCGCCCAGCTGCTCTACTTTTGAGCTAGGGTCTTGTGATCATGAAACCTTGGCGAGGTCTGTAGCAGCAGTTCAAAAAAGTTTTGAAACTCCTGAACAGTGCAATACTGCTACAAGGCTTTCTTTGGGGGCCTGTTAGAGCCTATTACAAACCAAAGAGCCATCAAAGACCTGTCAGATTTGCACTGACATCTTCTGGAAAGCGCCCAGCTGCTCTACTTTTGAGCTAGGGTCTTATGATCATGAAACCTCGGAGAGGTCTGTAGCAGCAGTTCAAAAAAGTTTCGAAACTCCTGAACAGTGCAATACTGCTACAAGGCTTTCTTTGGGGGCCTGTTAGAGCCTATTACAAACCAAAGAGCCATCAAAGACCTGTCAGATTTGCACTGACATCTTCTGGAAAGCACCCAGCTGCTCTACTTTTGAGCTAGGGTCTTATGATCATGAAACCTCGGAGAGGTCTGTAGCAGCAGTTCAAAAAAGTTTCGAAACTCCTGAACAGTGCAATACTGCTACAAGGCTTTCTTTGGGGGCCTGTTAGAGCCTATTACAAACCAAAGAGCCATCAAAGACCTGTCAGATTTGCACTGACATCTTCTGGACAGCGCCCAGCAGCTCTACTTTTGAGCTAGGGTCTTATGATCATGAAACCTCGGAGAGGTCTGTAGCAGCAGTTCAAAAAAGTTTTGAAACTCCTGAACAGTGCAATACTGCTACAAGGCTTTCTTTGGGGGCCTGTTAGAGCCTATTACAAACCAAAGAGCCATCAAAGACCTGTCAGATTTGCACTGACATCTTCTGGAAAGCGCCCAGCTGCTCTACTTTTGAGCTAGGGTCTTATGATCATGAAACCTCGAAGAGGTCTGTAGCAGCAGTTCAAACAAGTATATGGCGCAAAGCGCAATAGGTGATCGCGGAGCGCACTGGCTCCACATATCGGACATGGGTATGAATATGACCAAAAAACTGAATTTTGAACACAATTCATGCTGTGCTAATATGGTGAATTTTGTCACATCAAGAAGGAATAAGTCTGTGGTTTCTCAACCTTATTTTCGAAAGTAAGCACAGATTTGGAATCGTTATATACGACTTGTGAACAAAGAAAACTCAAGTTCTCTGTTCAATTCTTGGCCGTTCAGCTGCTACTGATTAATTATTGATGCTATTGGCATGCGTGAAAGTTTGTCACTCAAGAAGGAAAGTCTGTGGTTTCTCAACCATTTTTAAAAGTAAGCACATATTTGGAATCGTTATATATGACTTGTGAACAAAAAAACTTAAGTTTCTGTTCAATTCTTAGCCGTTCAGCTGTACTGATTATTGATGCTATTGCCGTGCATGAAAGTTTGTCACTCAAGAGGGCAAGTCTGTGGTTTCTCAACCATTTTCAAAAGTAAGAAACAGTTTTGGTATTGTTATATACGACTTGTGAACAAAAAAACTCAAGTGTTCTGTTCAATTATCAGCCGTTCAGCTGCTACTAATTATTGATGCTATTGTCATGCATGAAAGTTTGTCACTCAAGAGGGCAAGTTTGTGGTTTCTCAACCATTTTCAAAAGAAAGCACAGATTTGCAATCGTTATATACGACTTGTGAACAAAAAAACTCAAGTTGTCTGTGCAATTCTCAAGATTACAGGTGCTACAGCGCAAAAACTATATATTGCAATGTTTAAACCTTTCTCTACCCAAAAAAATGTTTCAAATGCTCGGAAACCGGGTCTACCCCTCCAGATCTTCCTAAAATTGCATTACCTTTCAGGAAAAAAAAGTTTGTCCTAATCCGTTCAGAATTCGCCCTGGACAGCATTTCCAGACATATATACATATATATATATATATGAGGACAAAAGTTTAGTAGCCTCTATAGACCGCGGAGCGGCCCTTCGGGCCGCTCCGCGGTCAAAAAGTTTCGAAACTCCTGAACAGTGCAATACTGCTACAAGGCTGTCTTTGGGGGCCTGTTAGAGCCTATTACAAACCAAAGAGCCATCAAAGACCTGTCAGATTTGCACTGACATCTTCTGGAAAGCGCCCAGCTGCTCTACTTTTGAGCTAGGGTCTTATGATCTAGAAACCTCAGAGAGGTCTGTAGCAGCAGTTCAAAAAAGTAATACAATTGTAATACAAAGTGATGAAACAACTGCATTTTTTAAAAGTGAACCATAGTATCTACAGATATTCTTATATTTGCTGCTCCACTTTATTACTATGAACAAGCTGCATTAAAATTTATCAGACCTAAAGGGTTATATTTTAAGTAGTCAAGTTGTTTAAGCTGTCTACCGACATAACAAGTATATGGCGCAAAGCGCAATAGGTGACCGCGGAGCGTATTCCCCTTCCACATTCACCTGTAGCAGATGCCAAAAACTACTGATTATTGATGCTATTGGCATGCGTGAAATTTGGCACTCAAGAGGGGAAGTCTGTGGTTTCTCAACCATTTTCAAAAGTACGCACAGATTTGGAATCGGTATATATGACTTGTGAATCAAAAAACCAAAACTTTCTGTGCAATTCTTGGCCGTTCAGCTGCTACTGATTATTTATGCTATTGTTGTGTGTGAAAGTTTGTCACTCAAGATGAAAAGTCTGTGGTTTCTCAACCATTTTCAAAAGTAAGCATATATTTGGAATCGTTATATACGACTTGTGAACGAAAAAACGCAAGTCTTCTGTTCAATTATCAGCCGTTCAGCTGCTACTGATTATTTATGCTATTGTTGTGCATAAAAGTTTGTCACTCAAGATGAAAAGTCTGTGGTTTCTCCACCATTTTCAAAAGTAAGTATATATTTGGAATCGTTATATATGACTTGTGAACAAAAAAACGCAAGTCTTCTGTGCAATTCTAAAGATTAAAGGTGCTACAACGCAGAAACGCTATATTGCAGTTTTCAAGCCTTTCTACCCAAAAAAGTAATGTTTCAAGTGTTCCAATTCCGGGTCTACCCCTCCAGATCTTCCTAAAATAGCGTTACCATTCAGGAAAAAAAGTTTGTCCCAATCCGTTGAGAATTTGCCTGTGGACAGCATTTCCAGACATATACCTACATATATCAGGACAAAAGTTCAGTAACCTCTATAGACCGCGGGGCGGCCCTTCGGGCCACTCCGCGGTCAAAAAAGTAAAAGGCATAAAACGCCGACTTTGGAGTCAGCATATACAATTTGGGAATAAAAGAATCAAGGTATTTGGTGGAATGCAATCCAACCAGCCACTGACATAAAAAGTAATTTAAGCTTTTTTGCGTGCATGAAAATTGTTCTCTTAATTAGTTAAGTCTGGTTCATCAACCATTTGCGATAAACCATTGTCACAAAGGCGTCTGTCCAGAAGTTACATGAACTCATCTGGGTGAATTATTAACACCACTGATATGGTTTATGTCTTCTTCCAATTTTGTCACTAGTCTGGATTTTGCATATTATAACATATTGGGCAGGAAACTTTCAGCCATTAACCAAACAAGTATATGGCGCAGAGCGCAATAGGTGACCGCGGAGCAAAACATGCCACTAAACATGAAATTTACACCCCACAAAACAACCCTGCAGGAAAAAATGATTGTCCAAATCTGTTGATTATTCGCCATTTTTCAGCATACCCCATTTTTCAACATTTCTACCCAAAAAAGTTATGTTTCAAATGCTCTGGGACTGGGTCCACCCCTCCAGATATTCCCGAAATTTCAGGGAAAACGTTATTCCAAATCCATTGAGAATTCGTCCTTTTCCAGCATACCCAATTTTTCAACATTTCTACCCATAAAAGTAATGTTTCAAATGCTCCGGGACCGGTTCCGACCCCCCAGATCTTCCTAAAATTTTATTACCTTTCAGGAAAAAAGTTTGTGCAAATCCGTTGAGAATTTACCATTTCCAGCATGACCCATTTTCAACATTTTACCCAAAAAAGTAATGTTTCAAATGCTCTGCGACCAGTTCCACCCCTCCTGATTTTCCTAAAATTTTATTACCTTTCAGGAAAAAAGTTTGTCCAAATCTGTTGAGAATTCGCCATTTCTCAGCATACCCCATTTTTCAACATTTTACCCAAAAAAGTAATGTTTCAAATGCTCCGGGACCGGTTCCAACCCTCCAGATGTTCTTAAAATTTTATTACCGTATTCAACCAGTAATCAGTAATTTTCAAATCCTGATTACCGGTGTGGTAATTACCGATTTTGTATTTTGCCGTATTTTGTAAATCTTCAAAAAACCGTGATTTTCTTGGTTTTTTCATTTATTTCATCATTTCTATTGTGTTTCTTTGTTTGCATAGTGTTTTTGTGCATAAAACTGAGTTATTTGAGGCGGGAGACTTTATGGGACTTTATGGGGAGGCCTCCCATGCTTCAGCACAGGGACGGGGGAGGCCTCCCATGCTTCAACATAGGGACGGGGGATGCCTCCCTATGCTTCAACATAGGGAAGGGGGGTGCTCCCTATGCTTCAACATAGGGAAGGGGGGTGCTCCCTATGCTTCAACATAGGGAAGGGGGGTGCTCCCTATGCTTCAACATAGGGACGGGGGAGGTGTACCATCCTCAAGGTTATAATGGAATGATCACGTTCACACGCATTCTACATGGTCTTGAAGCCCTCTGAACACCTCCAGTAGCCTCCAGACACATTTAGCAGCCTTCAAAACACAATAATTATTACAAATATTACAAATACAGGCAATGTGGAAAGACAGAATTGGTAAAAAAACAAAGGGGGGGACCGGTAATTTTTACCAATTCTATCGGTTATTTTTTTACCGTTTTTTTTTATTTTTTTTCACTGTATTGCCACCGGCTATCGGCAAAAAAAATCGTTACCAATGCAATACGGCTGACGATTTTTACTGGTGTAGGCATATTACCGGTGGCCGTCATGGTTCATTGCTCTGTCCACAAAATGCACTGGGTGAGAGCAGTCTTTGCAGTAAACTCTGCCCACAACATGCACTACGTGAGAGCAGCATTTGCAGTAAACTCTGCCCACAACATGCACTACGTTAGGGCAGCCTTTGCAGTAAACTCTGCCCACAACATGCACTACGTGAAAGCAGTATTTGCGGTAAACACTACACACAACATGCACTGCGTGAGACCAGTCTTTGCAGTAAAATATGCCCACAACATACAAGGCAGACCTCACAGCCAGACCTAGCCAATAAACTCCGTCAGACAGAAAGGAAAACACTCAGCCAAGCAGAAGAAGGACTCACCCAAGTCATGCAAGAAATGGAGATCACACCAAGGAAGGCCCAGGAAGAAGGACTCACCCAAATCATCCAAGAAATAGAGATAACGCCATGCCAAGGAAGCCAGCAACAAGAGCATCAAGTTTACTGGGGTCAGCCAGAAGAACACTCAGCGGAAGATCCCAGTCCCTGTCAATCACACCAAGAAAGATGCCCGGAAGCAAAAGCAAAGAAACGTAGCAATTGCTAACCCCTCACCATACTCAAGCTACAAAAGTTGCTCATCAGCTCTACCCAGACCTTCCATCATCACCAGCACCCTCATAGGCAATAGTTGAGGTGCACAGAAGCCCAGTGCAACCTGCAATCCCAGATGGGAGAAAACCTGATGCATGGTCAGTTGAAGCTCTCACAAGCACCATGTTTGGAGGCCTACCCATCATTGAGTTTGGAGACCTTTGGCAGCTGCCACCTGTGCATGGGAGGAAAATCTGCCCAGTGTTCAAGCTTCAGTTGTTGCTAAGCACCCCTGGCGTGACTGCTTCAAGATGCATTAGCTCACCATCATTGAGAGGCAAAAGAGATATAAGAGTTTGCTCACAGCCTGGGACGTGTTCTTGTTGGAGTGAAACTGGAAGAGGTCATGGCCACACTTCAAAAAAGACCTCTAAAAGCCCTTGCCCTTGGACTAGTCAAGGACTCACCCAAAGTCTTCAACCTGCCATTCCTCTATGACACAAATGCGGAAGTGAATGCTCATGACAGAAGGAGGCAGAAACAACTACAAGAAAAGCTGGAAAAGAAGGTAGTCTTGGGGTTTTGCAAGCTGAAGCCCATGACAAGTTCAAAGACAAATCCTCCCTCAAAGCTCAACAAAGCATCCTTGCCACTATCCCTGCTGATGACATTCACAAGACTAAAGGACTCCAAAAGAAGCTGGAGCTGATGACAGGTTCAGGAGTGATGGTCAGAAGAAACATCAAACATGGAAGATGGCCTGGTGAATGGATCCTGCGGCATTGTTGTGGGCTGGTCAGATCAGCAGCTTCCAGGCAGCAACCTCCCTCGCTACATACTAGTCCAATTTGACAAAAGCAAGAACATAGAAGTTGGACAAGAACAGAGGAATAGGCTCCAGAAAGAAGGCATCAAGCTTCCAGACAACTCCCAGATTGTCCCCATCCAGCCCATGGAAGTCAACTTTGAGCATAAGGATTCAGCTTTGACATCACACCATGCACAAAAGCCAGAGCCAGACCTACTCTGCGTATGTCATTGGCACAAATGGCATGAATGAGAAGAAGATTGTTGCTGACAAAACAGTAGCTCAGGAAGTTGAATGACTGAGAACCTTCAGTGGGATCCACCCAAGCTTCCATCCCCAAGCTCAGCTGACAGATGGACTGCTTCCCCTACCTGGATCAGCAGAAGACAATCTCAGGCTAGAAGAAAAGAAGCTGCAGCAAAGACTCAAGGGAGAAGAAGGGCTTTGGTAGAGAGTGAAAGCACTGGTTTCACTTCTGATTCCAAAACTAGCAGAAGTCCAAGACCACTATTACATCCAAGGACACTTCAACAACCTAAGCTCTCAAGACGTGTTCATCCCACTGCCACTCCAGAACAAAATCATCAGAATGCTCACAGACAAAGGAGAAGTGGTTGAGAAAATCTGGAGATAAACTGCTTACATCATCAACTGGTGGGCAGCTACCAAGGCAGGCAAATGTAGAAGAAATCTGGAGAGCAATTAGAACGCTTCAATGCATCCCTCCATCAACTGCAACAACCACCTCAGCCGACTCAAGAAGCCGAAATGTGGAGAAGCAACAGAAAACCTTTTCCCACCCCTTCTCAACATGATGCCCCCAGCAGAGGTGGATGGAGATGGGAACTTCCTCTACAGAGCAGCCTCATTTGCATTGACTGGTGAGGAGAAGCACCATGAGCTCATGCGTGCCCTGTGTGTCATCATCTTCCTGCTCTTCCCAGAGTACTTCCTGAAGCTCATGAAACACCTGGGCATATGACGGTTTTCCTGGAGCTGCTGGACCTCCCTAACCAAAACACCTTCACATCTTCTGCCATCCATTGTCTTGATTTTAGTCATGTTCATGGATAATTGTGACCCATTTTATTAATACTTTTTGCATTTTGTGTTTTCAATATGTGCTTTACATTGCTTTGCTTTACTTTAACTTTTACATTTAGCATAAAAACAAATGCATTCAAATTCAAATGCAAGAAAAATAATGCTTGCATATGCTGTAGATGCTTGCATATGCTCGATAATACTTGCATATGCTTGTGCTTCAATCATTATAAATAGTATAAGTCCAAGACTCCACATGTCTGCTGGCTTTCCCTGATATATGTTCCGTCTGCAAATTTCTCGGCAAAAAGATTTTTGACTGCGGAGCGGCCCGAAGGGCCGCTCCGCGGTCTATAGAGGTTACTAAATTTTTGTCCTCATATATATGGACGTATATGTTCCTGGAAGTGCTGGTCCTCATCGAATTCTCAACGGATTGGGACAAACTTTTTTTTTCCTGAAAGGTAATAATATAATAGAAAGAACTGGAGGGGTGGAACCAGTTTCCGAGCATTTGAAACATTTTTTGGGTAGAATGGTTTAAACATTGTAATATAGAGTTTTTGCACCGTAGCTCCTGTAATCTTGAGAATTGTGCAGAAGACTTGAGTTTTTTTAATTCACAAGTTGTATATAACGATTCCAAATCTGTGCTTACTTTTGAAAATGGTTGAGAAACCACAGACTTGCCCTCTTGAGTGACAAACTTTCACACATGACAATAGCATCAATAATTAGTTGCAGCTGAACTGCTGAGCATTGAACAGAAAACTTGTGTTTTTGACCGCGGAGCGGCCTGAAGGGCCGCTCCGCGGTCTAAAGAGGCCACTCAACTTTTGTCCTCATATATATGTATATATATATATATATATAAATATATATATATATATATATATATATATATATATATATACATATATAGATATATATATATATATATATATTTCTGGAAATGCTGTCCACGGGCGAATTCTCAACGGATTTGGACAAACTTTTTTTCCAGAAAGGTAATGCTATTTTAGGAAGATCTGGAGGGGTGGAACCGGTTTCCGAGCATTTGAAACATTACTTTTTTGGGTAGAAAGGCTTGAAAATGGCAATATAGAGTGTTTGCGCTGTAGCACCTGTAATCTTGAGAATTGGACAGACAACTTGAGTTTTTTTGTTCACAAGTCGTATATAACGATTCCAAATCTGTGCTTACTTTTGAAAATGGTTGAGAAACCACAGACTTGCCCTCTTGAGTGACAAACTTTCATGCATGACAATAGCATCAATAATTCGTAGCAGCTGAACGGATGATAATTGCACAGAAGACTTGAGTGTTTTTGTTCACAAGTTGTATATAACGATTGCAAATCTGTGCTTACTTTTGAAAATGGTTGAGAAACCAAAGACTTGCCCTCTTGAGTGACAAACTTTCAAGCATGACAATAGCATCAATAATTTGTAGCAGCTGAACGGCTGATAATTGAACAGAACACTTGAGTTTTTTGTTCACAAGTTGCATATAACGATTCCAAATCTGTGCTTACTTTTGAAAATTGTTAAGAAACCACAGACTTTTCCTTTTGAGATGCAATGTTCACCCTCACAGCAGAAATTTTCCTTAATTTTTGGATTTTGCTACATGTAAAAGATGTAAGCGCTCCGCGGTCACCTATTGCGCTTTGCGCCATATACTTGTTTTGTTCACAAGTTGTATATAACGATTCCAAATCTGTGCTTACTTTTGAAAATGGTTGAGAAACCACAGACTTGCACTCTTGAGTGACAAACTTTCACACATGACAATAGCATCAATAATTAGTTGCAGCTGAACTGCTGAGAATTGAACAGAAGACTTGAGTTTTTTTGTTCACAAGTCGTATATAACGATTCCAAATCTGTGCTTACTTTTGAAAATGGTTGAGAAACCACAGACTTGCCCTCTTGAGCGACAAACTTTCACACATGACAATAGCATCAATAATTAGTAGCAGCTGAACGGCTGATAATTGAACAGAAGACTTGAGTTTTTTTGTTCACAAGTCGTATATAACGATTCCAAATCTGTGCTTACTTTTGAAAATGGTTGAGAAACCACAGACTTACCCTCTTGAGTGACAAACTTTCACCCATAACAATATCATCAATAATTAGTTGCAGCTGAACTGCTGAGAATTGCACAAAAGACTTTGGTTTTTTGATTCACAAGTCATATATACCGATTCTAAATATATGCTCACTTTTGAAAATGGTTGAGAAACCACATAATTTTTCTTTTGAGATGCAATGTTCACCCTCACAGCAGAAATTTTCCTTTATTTTTGGATTTTGCTACATGTGAAGGTGTAAGTGCTCCGCGGTCACCTATTGCGCTTTGCGCCATATACTTGTTACACTTGAGATCTCGGTGCAAAATTCCTTGGCTGTGAATATATTCCAATCCACTTAAAATTTGTTGAAAGTATAATTGAAGTAAATCATTGTGCTGAAGATTATCATTTAGTGCCCCATTTGCGCTTATGTACTACTCCAGATCGCCATGGTTTCCAAATTCCATTATGAAGTATGTCCATGTTTCTAGTGTGAATGTTCTTTAAGTCTGGATAATGTTGTTGTGAGTCAACCATAGTGCTATGTCTTATTCTCTTGGGATAAAGTGGGCACAAGCGCTGAGAAGCTCATGTTCTACCAATTATTTTTATTGCTACGTTCTGTCTCTGGTTTCTTTGCTCCAATTCTTGTTTTGGTTTAATCTGTGATTGTTGCTTGTATAAACTCTGATGTATGTTCCGTGACCCATAAGTTCTATTAGAGTATATTCTTGGAATATAGGATCTTCATTTTCATTTGGTTGTGTCATAATGGTTTTCTGAGTCTTTATAACATCCCAAGCATTTAAATAGTTGCATGCATGAATGCCACATCGTATAAGAAATGCAATGCATTTTTTGTTAATGTTGAGTGAGTTTCATTGATCTAGAAGTCAATTGCAACTAAATAAGGAAATTGGGCTGGCGCAAGGGAGCGTAGCGAACCGTCAGCACCCAGCCCCTCTTTTCGACCCAGGTGTATGTTTTGAGGGTTATTGCTAGATCTTAATTTTGATAAGGCTATAGCTCGTCACAGGGAGCTTCAATCTTTCTAATTCTTTTTGCATTGGAAAGAGCATCATCAAATTGACCAAAACTCGCGAGAAATCGCTGAAAAGTTGCAGAATTGTAGTGAATTTTGTAAAAAACCATTTGTCCGAACTCCTCCTCCTCCTCCTCCTCCTCCTCCTCCTCCTCCTCCTCCTCCTCCTCCTCCTCCTCCTCCTCCTCCTCCTCCTCCTCCTCCTCCTCCTCCTTCCCCTCCCCCCCCCCCCCCCCCCCTCCTCCTCCTCCTCCTCCTCCTCCTCCTCCTCCTCCTCCTCCTTCTTCTTCTTCTGCTTCTTCTCCGCATCTATTCAATGGACGATAGTAGGTATTCATTTCTTCCCCCACTCACCCCCCCGGGTCCTTGGGCCTCATGTATTGACTTTTATTCATAAGTCTTCAGTTAAGCAGCTATGCATATTCACCCGTGGTGTAGTGGTCTAAGCGATTAACCAGCTGGTTTAATCTGGGGGGTTCAAGTCCTTCTCAGGCAATCGTTTTTTTTGGAAACTTTAAGTTGAAAAAAACAACTGGTACCATCGGCAGGTCAAAATTAGAGCTCTTTTCTCCCAAAAGTCGATTGCCCTAAGCATAAATCATGAAAATTTCACAAAATTATGTTAGTTTGCCAATAAATTTGAATTGTATTTTTGATTTTCGAATCTTTTCTTTTTGTTACATTTTTAAATAATTATGTTTTTTTTATTTATTTTTCGTTTTTTATCCATTAATATCTTAATATATTTTCGATTCTTTTTTTATTTCTATTTATTTATTTTCCATATATTATAAAAAAATAATTTTTTTTAATCCATTTTGGTCTATATTAAAAGTGGAAGAAATAACTGGTACCATCAGCAAGCCAAATGTTGGTCTCTTTTCTCCAAATTTTGTAATTGCCTCGAGCAAAAAGTCAAGGAAATACATCTACTACTTGTGGCATCTGCTGCGTCATCTGCATTTTGTTTTTGGGCGCGCATGGAAAGAGACACTGAACTGCACGCCAAAAACAAAATGCAACAGTCCAAGCAGCAGATGCCACAAGTAGTAGATGTATTTCCTTGACTTTTTGCTCGAGGCAATTACAAAATTTGGAGAAAAGAGACCAACATTTGGCTTGCCGATGGTACCAGTTATTATTACATAAACAGGCCAGATGACCAATTTGGATGCCATCCTTATGAGAGGCTAATGTCTTAGTTGAGAATCTCATTTGAAAAAGCACATTTTTCAACTACGGGACTTGGTTTTGTGGCAATACTAAGGATTCACCCCAAATTGGCCTGTGAGTCTATTTATTTATGTCACCAAGGATTCATCGGTGGTTTTTGCCAAATTGCTTCCATTTTTCAGGAAATATCCATGTTGGTCGCTCAAACATAAACTTTAACCTGCGCAACAAATCGCCCACAGCCCAGGACTTGACCTGGTGGCAATGCGTAGGGTTTTAGCTGAAATTGATCTTGGACTTTCTTTGTCTGAACGGATTCATCTGCTGGTTTGTTAACCAATTTGTATCATCGTTTAAGCCATTGTCTCAGAAAAAATGGGGTTTAATTGAGGAAAGGTTTATTTGGTTTTCTTTGGGGCTGCAGGATGAATGGATCGTATTTGGGGGCATGTGTGGAGAGCAAACAAACATGGTAGCGATGGATGGGGTGTATGGGAGGGTGGGAGGAAAGCTGACGGATAACTATTAGAGCAGACATATACTGTCAGAGGAGTGGGGCTTTGATCACGGAATATAAGAGGTTACCTGTCGAATAGCTTTGACAGGGAGGACAACCATGGGAGGGGTAATATTAATGATGGGAGGTGGATGGGGGATAGTGTTCATAGCCATGGGGTTTGTAGGGCGGATGCGGGAACTTTGATGGGGGCGATGAGGGGGAAGGAGTCAGGAAGGGAATCGATGTTAGTGTGAAGGACATGGATGCTGGTAGAGAACCGATATTTTTGACCTTTTGGTCGCTCCGCAGTCTATATATGTTGCTTAACGTTTGTCCTCATATATGTGTATGTGCATCTGGAAATGCTGCACACTGGTGAATTCTCCACGGTTCTTGACAAACTATTTTTCCCTGAAAGATAATAATATTTTAGGAAGATCCGGAGCGATGGGCTCGGAATCTGAGCAATTAAAACATTACTTTTTTTGCAGGGGCGGAGCTAGGATTTTCGTTCGGGGAGGCAAAATGGAGGAGCGAAGCTCCGACATGGGGAGGGTGTTCTAGGGGGAGGGGTGTCCCCAGGCACCAGAAACTTTGAAAAAATGACTCTTTAAATTGTAAAGGAATTGTGCACTCCTTTTTGGAAAAAAATTCAGGGCTGAATTGCTGTAAAATTTGTGTTAAACAATTTTTTTCTTGTTGCAGGCAGGCTGCTTAAGTTTTTACAAAAGTTCTAATTGTGCTAACATCTTCAACCCATACACACAGCGCGCCAATTTTTTTAGCCAACAAATTAAAGAATTAAAAATTATGTTTTTTAACTTTTAGGCAAACAGAAACCAAGGCAAAATGTGCTTAAGCAATAATGCCCATACAACAAAAAATTGATTGATTTAGGAAAAAATTAAGAAGAAATAGACTTAAACACTGGCAAATGTAATGAAAAAAACTAGCAACACTGCGCGGAGCGCAAATTTTTTTTGGCTGTTTTGCCTAATGTGAAAATTAGTTCAAACAATTTTTAATCTTTAGGCAAACAGAAAACAAGTAAAAATGTGCTTTGACAATCTGGCCCATAAAACAAAATGTTGATTTATTTGGGGAAAAAATAGTAGAAATGAGTTAAGCAATAGCTAATGTAATGGGAAAAATTGTCAAAAATGCGCGGAGCGCAAATTTTTTTGGCTCTTTTGCCTAAAGTGAAAATTTGTTCAAGCATTTCGGGGGGGCGTTGCCCCCCACCGAAATGGCTTCAGGGGGGCATTTGCCTAAAATGCCCATAGGTAGCTCCGCCCCTGCTTTTTTGGATAGAATTTTGAAATATAGGGTATGCTGGAAAAGTGCGAATTCTCAATGGATTTGGACACACTTTTTATTGAAAGCTGATTGAATTTTAAGAAGATTTTGAGGGGTAGACCCGGAATCTAAGCGATTGAAACAGAAAGGCTTGAAAATTGGGTTTGCTGGAAAATGGCGAATTCTTAACGGATTCAGACACACTTTTTTCCTATTTTGGTTTTTTGACTCACAAATATTGCGTGCCATTTATAAATATGTGCTTATTTTTGAACATGGTTGAGAAACCACAGACAACTGCAGTTGATAGGCAAAACATATATATACATATATATTTATTTATATTCATATATATGCAGTGGTGCATGGAATTTTTGACCGCGGAGCAGCCCGAAGGGCCGCTCCGCTGTCTATAGAGGTTGCTCAACTTTTGTCCTCGTATATATATATATATATATTTCTGGAAATGCTGTCCACGGCCGAATTCTCAACGGATTTGGACAAACTTTTTTTTTCCTGAAAGGTAATGCTATTTTAGGAAGATCTGGATGGGTGGAACCGGTCCCCGAGCATTTGAAACATTACTTTTTTGGGTAGAAAGTTTGAGCAATGGGCTATGCTGAAAAAGGGTGAATTCTCAACGGATTTGGACAAACTTTTTTTTTCCCGAAAGGTAATGCTATTTTAGGAAGATCTGGAGTGGTGGATCCGGTCCCCGAGCATTTGAAACATTACTTTTTTGGGTAGAAAGTTTGAACAATGGGGTATGCTGAAAAAGGGTGAATTCTCAACGGATTTGGACAAATTTTTTTTTTCCTGAAAGGTAATGCTATTTTAGGAAGATCTGGGGGGTGGAACCGGTCCCCGAGCATTTGAAACATTACTTTTTTGGGTAGAAAGGCTTGAAAACTGCAACATAGCGGTTTTGCGCTGTAGCACCTTTAATCTTGAGAATTGCACAGAAGACTTGAATTTTTTTGTTCACAAGTCGTATATAACGATTCCAAATATGTGCTTACTTTTGAAAATGGTTGAGAAACCATAGACTTACCCTCTTGAGTGACAAACTTTCGCGCATGACAATATCATCAATAATCAGGAGCGGCTGAATGGCTGAGAATTGAATGATGGACTTTGGTTTTTTGATTCACAAGTCATATATACCGATTCTAAATCTGTGCTTACTTTTGAAAATAGTTGAGAAACCGCAGACTTTTTATCTTGAGTACCAAACTTTCATGCATGACAATAGCATCAATAATCAGTAGCAGTTGAACGGCTGAGAATTGAACAGAAGACTATGGTTTTTTGATTCACAAGTCATATATACCGATTTCTAATCTGTGTTTACTTTTGAAAATGGTTGCGAAACCACAGATTTTTCATCTTGAGTGACAAACTTTCATGCACAACAATAGCATCAATAGTCAGTAGCAGCTGAACGGCTGAGAATTGAACAGAAGAATTTGGTTTTGTGATTCACAAGTCATATATACCGATTCTAAATCTGTGTTTACTTTTGAAATTGGCTGAGAAACCACAGACTTACCCTTTTGAGAGAAAATGTTCACCCTTGCAATGAAAACATTCCTCAATTCTTGGCATCTGAATGTGAATGTGGAAGGGGGAATAGAGGTGAATGTGGAAGGGGGAATACGCTCCGCGGTCACCTATTGCGCTTTGCGCCATATACTTGTTCTGCGGTCAAATGGTACAATGTTCACTTTATACTTGCTTCTCTTTTGTAAGGGCCTTTTAGAACGCCACTTTATTTCACTCACACCAACAACTTAATTGAATATTTTCAGCACAATTACATTTTGTGTAGCTGGTTAGAAGCACCAGCCCATATCATGCAATGGAACTTTACTAGTTAGAAGCGCCAATTTTATTTAATTCTTCTCTTTTTCGTTTTTTATTTTGCTCCTCTAAAGTTTTAGATTTTCCCATCTGTAAAGAATCTGTATAACTTGAAATACGTCTTTGCTTTTGTGGGAGTGACATCAGGTGGAGATATGTAGTGATGGGCTTCAGGCTGGCTGGTTTTCTTGGAGCCTTTGGACCTCCCTCCAAAGCACATTCACATCTGCTGCCTCCCATTGCCCTGCATTTGATCATAGATAATCGTGAAGCGGAGGGATTTGAAGAGGAGCACGGCAAGGTCACCAAGGTAAAAAATGTGAGGCACCCAGACCCATATTCATGAGTTACACATTAAGCGAATTCCGTCCAACCACACAGTGCTATGGACAATTGTATTTAGCATCAAAGCCACGTTTAATATGCTGACTAATTTCCATTTCAACAACCGACTTTTCTTTACCTTCTTTTGCTAGCTTGACTGCTTCTTTTGCCATGCTTAAATCCATGTCACCAGATTTAATGCATAGGTTTTACTTAGTAGATTCACTAAAATCATTTGTTTGCAACCACTTTATCAAATAGCACTAAGTTTTTCTAATATTGCTTATATAAATACAGCCTGGTGTAGGGTTTAGTCTCACCGCGGGTTAGTCATGCCGCTTTTTTCATTTCCCTAGCGAATGTGAAACCCAGGCTCTTGGAGCTGCAGGCCTAGTTGGTGTCGTCAAAGAAGTTGCTGGTGTGATGAATCTTGGGCGGCGTAGGCTGGCACCGCTGCTGATGAGATTCACTGCACAAAATTAAGGCGCTTGGGATTTCACTCACTCTTCAAACCTTCCCACCTCTTCTCCACAGCTCTTCAGTCTAGTTTCCTATCCTATGCTTCTCAATGGCCACATTCCCCAACTCCCCCCCCCCCCGCCGTACGAGTGCCCAAAGAACTACAAGGACTATGCCATCCTCAAGGTTTGCTGCCTCCCTTTCTCTTCCTCCTTACTTGGTTCTCAAAGCAGATTACTCAAAGCAGAAGAGTATTGCAGCCCGAGCTGGTGAAGATCAAGAAGCAGTTGCTCACGATCTCCGCCAAGTACGAGGAGTTACTGGTGCAGGTGAACCGCCTCAACAATGACTTTGAGGCCGGCCACCAGCTCTTCAACAACTTCGACGATTCCAAACGCTTCTAAGCCAAGAGTTCCCCTCCCACCTTGTTTTAGGCAATCAGCGGAGGCCAATGGCTTTTGTAGCGGGGAGATGTTGGATGATGAGGCGCTGATCGGGTGGGTGAAGGGAATGTGCGAGTCCTTCAACAGCGGCGAGCCCAACCCCTACATCTTTGCTTTCATCAACCCCAACACCAAGAAGCCCAGCGGCCGCATCATCAACATCGCGACTGGCAAGGTGCTTACTAGCGGCTTTTTCTTTTCCTAGAAGAAGATGAAGATGGAGTTAGTTTGCAAGTACAGTTGCCACACTTTGCAGGGCACGAACCCTGACTCAGGCTTCTCAAACAGTAGCCACTGGTCCAAAGACGCTAAATATTGCGGTTGTTTAAAGACTACTCTCATGCTGTCCACTTTAGTTCATCTTTCAATTCTTTGATATTTAGATATTGGCAATTGGCGAAAAATGTCTATGCTTTTTTTAACATTGGGATAAAAAAGTTGTCTTTGTATATGTTTAGATATATAATTGCCAACAGCCATAGGTGAAAATCGTAACACCGCTGAGCATTTATTCCTTGATGTCTCTATCGACAAAAGAAATTTCATGCTTCTTAATTTCACAAAAATGAGACCCAAATCCCTCCTATAAATATACAAGTATATGGCGCAGGGCGCTATAGGTGACCGCGGAGCTAAACACCCCACAAATATGGACTTTTACGAGTTTTACCCAAATAAGAGTTGGAAACCAACTTCACCCCTCCAGAACTTTGCACAATTTTATTACCTTTCAAGTAAAAAAAGTTTGTCCAATGAGAATATGCCCTTTCTCGGCATATTCCATTTTTCAAACTTTCTACACATAAAAGTAATGTTTCAACAGTTCCAGGACCGATCCAACCCTCCAGATGATCCTAAAATTTTATTGCCTTTCAGAAGAAAAAAATTTGTCCAAATCCATTGAGAGTTTGCCCTTTCTACCCAAAACGTAATGTTTTGAAAGCTCCAGGACCTGTTTGCCCCCTCCAGATCTTCCTAAAATGTTATTAACCTTTCAGGGAAACAAGGTTGTCCAAATCCATTGAGAGTTTGCCATTTCTCAGCAAACCCCATTTTTTAACCTTTCTACCCAAAAAAGTAATGTTTCAAATGCTCCGGGACCGGTTTCAAGCGTGCAGATCTTCCTCTAATTTTAATACCTTTCAGGAAGAAAACGTTTGCCCGAATCCGTTGAGAATTCGCCATTTCTCAGCATACCCCATTTTTAAGCCTTTCTACCCAAAAAGTAATGTTCAAATGGTCTGGGACCAGTTCCACCCGTTCAGATCTTCCTAAAACTTAATTACCTTTCAGGAAAAAAGGTTTAACAAGATGCATTGAGAATTGTGCCAGGACCAGGATTGTTAAAAATATATATAATATAAGAACAAAAAGTGAGCCATCTGTAAAGACGGCTCGGTGGTCAAAAATACACTAAAAATTTCAATTTCTTAATTCAAAAAATTTGAAGCTCATAGTTGCAACATGATGCCATTTTCATGAGAGCAGGATAAGCATCAGTAACGACATCACAGCGGTAATCATGGCTAAGATTAGCAGCGTTGAAATCAGGCATCAGAAGGCAGAAGACTGGCATGCTTGAAATGACGCATGCCTTGTTTTTGAAAGAGATAAGAAGAAATATACACATTGAAAAGTCTTCTTAAGCGAACTTTTCAGGCTTTGAATCAGTCTACTACCAGTGTCATTAGCTTCTACCATTTGATCAAGCTTAAATTTATCAGTGTTAAATAGCGTCTGATGATTATTTTGAACTTCTGTAAGAGCAGATTTCATAGGCAGGATGGAATGCGAATGGGCGGAGGAGATGCTGAATCTGGCGGAAGTCGCAAAATAGGCGCCCGATCATCAGCTCCGAGCCTGGCGCTGCCAGCAAGCCCTCCTCAACAACTACAACCATGGGCTCTGGACGCTTTGGATTAGGCGTCAATGACATCTTCAGAATTTTTTCTGGATGATTGTTTTGTGTTTTGTGTTTTTTTAAACAATTATATGGCGCAAAGCGCAATAGGTGACCACGGAGCGTATTCCCCCTTCCATATTCACCTGTAGCATATGCCAAAAATTGAGATGATTTCATTGGAAGGGGTGAACATTTTTTCTCAAAAGGGCAAGTCTGTGGTTTATCAGCCAATTTCAAAAGTAATCACAGATTCAGAATTGGTATATATGACTTGTGAAGCAAAGAACCAAAATCTACTGTTCAATTCTCAGCCGTTCAGCTGCTACTGATTATTGATGTTATTGTCATGCGTGAAAGTTTGTCACTCAAGAGGGTCTGATCTGTGATTTCTCAACCATTTTCAAAATTAGCACTGATTTGGAATCGTTTTATACGACTTGTGAACAAAAAACTCAAGTATTCTGTGCAATTCTCAAAATTACAGGTGCTACAGCGCAAAACTATATTGCAATTGTCTGGCATTTCTTCCCAAAAAAGTAATTTTTCAATAGCTCAGATTCCAGGTCTCCCTTCAGATCTTCCTAAAATATGATTACCTTTCGAGAAAAAAAATTTGTGGAGATCTCTTGAGAATTCGCCCGTGGACAGCTTTTCCAGATATATACGCATATATGAGGACAAAAATTCAGTACCCTCTATATATGTTTTTTGTTAAATATGTGGATGTTCGCATGAATTCCTCCATGATTTCTCAACCGTTTTTGCTCATTTTTTTTAGGGAATGTCAGAAATATTGGCCGCATCTGGCCATAATTTGCTCCCGATTTATGACCTGAAAACCTAATGTTTCACTACTCAAAAAGTGATTTATTTAGGGAATCTCGCAATTTTCAAAGAAATTTTCAAAGATTCGTTTCAAAGAAACGTAAACTGTTAGGATAAACACCCTGTATATATTGCGGAGAGAGATAGAGCAAGGTGGAATGGAAGTGGCCTCTTGTAAGAAGGCATAGTTTGCCGGAGGAACTGAGCCCGTCTCAACTGAAGAGGGACCTGCGCCTAAGGCCGCTCCCCCCCCCCCCAACTGATTTACCATGTATAATCATTTGCCTTCCTTCGCCATTCTTTTTAAACTAACCTTTTGCCTTAGAATGATGCATGCCAGATAAAACCCCACAAAACTAATTACATGTTTGGGTGTTTAATTAATGCAAATCATGCAAAGAGCAGCAGAGCTGCTGCAAAGACTGCTCTCACGCAATGATGTTACTGCATATAAGATATATATATCTGTTACTTAGCTGGTTACTTGTATCAGAAACGTTTTGATGATTTTTATATGCAGAATCTTAGCTGCGAGCACACCCCCCTCCCCAGCAGCTGGAAACAGATACATTTCAAGTTAGCTCGTATCTGTCATATCTTGTCGTGTTTTAATCTGTCGTTCCAATCTGTTGCTGTACGACGACTCAGTGGAAGGCTTCTTTTGCAAAGAAAAGTCGAAAAAGTGAAAAACTTCTTTCGCTAAGAAACATGCACTACGTGAGAGCAGTTTTTGCAGTCGAATCTGCCCACAACTGGCACTTCGTAAGAGCAGACTTTGCAGTAAACTCTACTGACAACATGCACTCCGTAAGTTCAGTCTTTGCAATCCGTTCAGCACACAAAATGCACTAGATGAAAGCAATCTTTGCCGTAAACTCTACCCACAACATGCACTACGTAAGATAAGTTTTTGCAGTCAGCTCTGCCCACAGCATGCACTACGTGAGAGCAGTCTTTGCAGTAAATACTGCGCACAGCATTCACTGCCCTCGCCCACAACATGCACTACATGAGAGTAATTTTTGCAGTAAACTCTGCCCACAACATTCACTACGTAAGATCATTCTTTGCAGTCGTATCTCCACACCACTGGCACTACGTGAGAGCATACTTTGCAATAAACTCTAATGACACCATACACTCCGTAAAAGCAGTCTTTGCAGTCCGTTCTGCCCACAACATGCATTACGTAAGAGCAGTCATTGCAGTAAACTCTGCCCACAACATTCACTACGTGAGAGCAGTCTTTTCAGTCGGATCTGCCCACAACTTGCACTACGTGAGAGCAAACTTTGCAGTAAACTCTACTGACATGATGCACGCCGTAAGAGCAGTCTTTGCAATCCATTCAGCCCACAACATGCACTAGATGATAGCAATCTTTGCGTAAACTCTACCTACAACATGCACTACGAGAGAGCAGTCTTTAAAGTACAATCTGCCCACAACATGTACTACGTGAGAGCATTATTTGCAGTTACCTCGCCCACAACATGCACAACGTAAGATCGGTTTTTGCAGTCAGCTCTGCCCCCAGCATGCACTACGTGCGAGCAGTCTTTGTAGTAAAAACTGCACACAACATACACTACGTGACAGCAGTCTCTGCCGTACACTCTACACACAGCATGCACTACGTGAGAGCAGTCTTTGCAGTTGGATCTGCCCACAACTGACACTACGTTGGAGCATACTTTGCAGTACACTCTATTCACAACATGCACTACGTGAGAGCAGTCTTTGCAGTTAGCTCTGCCCACAACCTGCACTAAGTGAGAGTGGCCTTTGCAGTAAACTATGCACGCAGCATGCACTCCGTAAAGCAGCCTTTGCAATCCGTTCAGCCCACAACATGCACTAGATGACAGCAATCTTTGCCGTAAACTCTACCCACAACATGCACTACGAGAGCAGTCTTTGCCGTAAACTCTGCCCACAACATGCTCTACGTGAGAGCATTCTTTGCAGTACCCTCGCCCACAACGTGCACTACATAAGATCAGTTTTTGCAGTCAGCTCTGCCCAAAACATCCACTATATGAGAGCAGTCTTTGGCGTAAACACTGACCACAACATGCACTACGTGAGAGCAGTCTTTGAAGTCGCATCTGCCCACAACTGGCACTACGTGAGAGTACACTTTGCAGTACACTCTACTCACAACATGCACTAGATGACAAAAATATTTGCCGTAAACTCTACGTGAGAGCATTCTTTGCAGTACCCTCACCCACAACATGCACAACGTAAGATCAGTTTTTGCAGTCAGCTGTGCCCCCACAATGCACTACGTGAGAGCAGTCTTTGCAGTAAATACTGCACATAACATGCACTACGTGAGAGCAGTATTTGGCGTAAACTCTACCCACAACATACACTACGTGAGAGCAGTCTTTGCAGTTGGATCTGCCCACAACTGACACTACGTGAGAGCAGACTGTGCAGTACACTCTAGGCTAATCAGGACACAAAGATTGCTCGCACGTAGTGCAATTTGTGAGCAAAGAAGGACACAAAGACTGCTCTCACGGAGTCTAAGTTGTGTGCAAAGAAGAATACAAAGACTGTTCTCACGTAGTGCAGACTGTGGGCAAAGCAGAACACAAACACGGTTCTCCCGTAGTTCATAATGTGTCCAAATCAAAACACAAAGACTGCTCTCAAGCCAAAGAAAATGCAATTGGCCGCAAACCAGAGGGTTGTAGTTCACATCAAGGGTTCAACTGGCTTGTCCATAGTTGAACCCATTGTTATACTTGTTTTATGTTTAGCTCTCGATTGAATTTAAATGATCTTAATGGAATATGTTTCTCAACTAGTATGCTTCATCAGAAAACATATAAAATTATAATGTCAACCCAAATGCAAAAGGAAATTAACCAAAAAGTTTTCATTGCAGACAGTATATATGAAGGCCTTGACTTGAAAAATCATAATATCCATACAATTGTTCTACACTGGAATGCTCCACTTTCCCAATTTCAAATCAATCAAGGTCTGTATTGTCCAAAACCTCCAATTTTATCTCCGTTCATGATTACCACAGTTCCACCAATATCACTCAAATGACAGTAAGAACTTCATCAGTGTCAAAGGGAAGCAAAACTATCACTTAATCATGTCACAAGAGGTATACCCAATTAATGAGTTCATTGCACAGTGTTTCTTGAAAGGCAGGACAATTCAGGGCTAAGTTAGTTCATTCATAGGGCAATCTCTTGCATCTTTTTCAAAGTCAGGAAGCATGATAAATCCCAAGAATATCATCGGCCGTCAGTTCATTAGCAAAACTGATAATCTCAAGATAGTGATAACAATCCAATATTCTTGAAGTAGATTTCACCCAACAAATATTATGAATCACATGATAAAAGAAGGGAAAAACAAAGACGCAACAAACGTTTACAGCCAGTGTCAATTGGGAAAGCATTTATGGCATCAGCTTGACCAAAACAATATCATTGCAGATGTGACACAACGATTGCATCATTGCAGATGTGACGCATAAAACAATGTATAAAAGGTATATCCCCATAAGGTCATCTTAACATCATTTTCAAATTGTTTCAAGGCTGCACTTCAGGAAAGGTTTGCTTCTTGGTCTGCACAGCTGCACAACACGAGGAAAATTTCCTGTGACAATATATCCGCCGATGCTGTTTGAGAGGTATTGTTTTTTGTATAACCGCCATGTATATTCATAAATACATAAATAAGATTTAAGTGAAGTACTAGAGGCTGCACACCTACTTCATCAGCCTCTTTTATTAAAACTCGATATTGAAAAGCTGCTGGTTCTTATAATTACACATGAAAATGCTGCTGCATTATATGTACAAACTCGCCGTGCTTCATGGGTTCTATGTACTTGGCAATATCATTTATCTATTGGTAAGTAACAGGGTGCGTTAAAACCACTTTTGAACCAAGCCCTCCATGAGCTGCCATTTAAAAACAATATTAACAATGTCAAAAGTCTGGAAAATTTTGAAACCTCATTATTTGTTTTCATTATATTTAATCCATCATTTTTATAGCATTTTTAAGCAAAATATTTTCATAAAACAAATTAATTTAATAAAACACAATTTTCTCGGTTACAATTTACTATGTTTGATTCGATTTGTTTTTATCCATCCAAGTTGAATTGATGAAGTCAGAAAAATTATGTAGAAGCCTGCCTACAGAAAACAAAGATCATTAGCAACGTGAGGAAACTAGGGAACGCAGGAACTCAAAGGGCTCACACTGCTGCTTGAAAATCTTTAGTCAGAGAGCTGCAGATTGTCTGCCCCCAAAGTTGATTCCACTCACCTTTTTCACTCCATTAAAATACATCATACTTTTTGTTATATATCTTGAAAACGAAATCCACTTGATGTTTATTTAATGCACATTGCATTTTTGATAATTATTTGATCTGGTTTTATGCTTCTTGACCAGAACGAATATTTTTGTCTTTCTTGAAGCAGTAGTACCAAGCTAATAATGTATGCACAACATTTCAAATGCTCAACTCTGGCAGACAGTCCCATGACTAACATTATTGTTACTTTAAAACCGTTTAACAGTTGGTCTAATTTTCAGGAAATCTAAAATCTTTAAACTGACATGATTTTGTTTTCCACTCCATTAAAATACATCATGCGGAATGCATACTTATTGTTTTATATTTTGAATACGAAATCCACTTGATGTTTATTTAATGCACATTGCATTTTTGACTGCGGAGCAGCCCGAAGGGCCCGAGCGGCCCGAAGATGAGTGTGCAGTGCCACCTTCCAAAGGCCAGCGGGGCGACAAGCGGGAGCTGTGGCCGTACATGGAGCAGATGGATTTCCGCATACCTGCAACACGTGCCAGCATGTTCTCGCCCAGAACAAGTCCCAGATTGACAAGCTGGCCCAGAAATTGTATAACTAGTTTGACACCTCAGGCCATTGTGACCTCTCAAATATATTAAGAAGTATTCCAAGCAATAGGCCACCCAGGTCAAATTTGCTAGCTGGGCCGACAACAAGCTTAAAACATGGTTAAGCATGTTGTTGGTCGCAAACGCAACACGAACATGCTCAAAATGACCAAACACAGGTGTTAAAGGCTTCAATTTATTCTACTGCGTTGGAAAATGAAAAATATAATGGCGAATAGAAATGAATAGAAAATGGCTCTTGTCTGTACTTGATATATATGTCAGGACCATACTGTTTTGTGTCATAATTTTGGATCTCACTTATTCTTATGTATGCTTTAATGCATTTGCCCAGTCTTCTTTTTTAAACGGTTTTGCTATCCTGTATTGTACTTTTATACGCTGCTGCCCTGTACTGAATTAAGTGGATCCGAGACGGGTGTAGGTTTCCTCGCTCTTTTTGTTTGGGCTGCTGTATCACAGCGCGCCAGGAAATCAGTTTCAGAAGTCAGAATGAAGTGTCTCCACATGTGGACTACGTTATGCTCCTGATCCCCAGCCCTTCCCTTATCACCGTATCACCTTATGCTTTGGTGATCTAATCCACTTTCACCAGCATCTGAGTTGACAATGATATGGAAAATCACTGATGCGGTTCAATCTTCTTAAATGATGACTAGTGGTCATGTTGTGTAGTAATTCATTGAGAATGTCATCATATGGTCATTCTGCTAAAATTTATCTCTTGTCATCTTCTCAAAATATGCATAATGCAAATATTTTTAAATACAAAATATTATAAATACCTTTTTTAATTACTTTTATTCATCAAATTGAACTAAGCATCATAAACCCAAAAACGTTTTAACAATATGGATCCCACAAGAATTATTACAGAACGTGATGCTCTCTATGCAAAAGGATGGCTGCTAACACAAAGAGAGCCCTTAGGGACATGACGATACTCGAAAGTACGAAAAGTCAAAAGGGTGGAAGATGGAACATATGGTGCAGCCAAAATTATTAACCATTGTCGACTACCAGGAAAATTTTGGCCGCTTTTTATGGAGGGAACTTTCTATACTCTCAGACATAAATCACACAAATATTTGTAAGTTATATGAATCATTTTAGGCTGGAAATATAAACTTCATTTTATTAGAATTAGGAACACACGGTGATCTTCTTAAAATCGTCCAAGAACGAGGGGCTCAGAATGAAAATATTGCACGAAAGTGGTATCAGCAGCTGGGGCAAGGCCTTGCATATCTACATGAGCGTCTTATTGCACATCGAGATCTAAAACTTGAGAATGTTCTGGTTACTGGAGCTGAAGAGTATTTGCGCATTGCAGACTTTACATTCGCAAGACAAGTGGAGACAATCAAAACGCTGTCTGAAACATTATGCGGATCAAAAACCTATTCTTCACCACAATTTCTCAAATTACAAGCTTACTCACCATTCAAAGCTGATATATTTGCCCTTGGAGTCGTGCTGTATATACTTTTAACCCACCGTATGCCTCTCAATGAAAGACATTGTGACATTGTGGAGCAACATCAAAGTGGCCATCATATTGCCCGCCTTTATCACAATCCAAATATATCAGAATCAGCAATTAATTTAATCACAAATATTTTATCTTTTGAAGAGGAACATAGACCATCTATGGCTATGGCAACTGATCCCAATCATTATGCATGGCTGCAAGCACATGATGTTCAAATACAGGGAATAAATAATCCAGACCAAATACGCCAGTTAACGCTTTTCCATATCCCCAAATTTCTGAAACTAACATATGATATTGAAAATGGGTTATACTTTTCATATGTTTAGCTAGGATTTCATAAATAATGAGTGCTTTTGTTTTGTTTTAATTTGTATGTTTTGCTAGTTTTCTTTGAATGACATTGTCTACTGAACAACATCTTGTTTTAATATTATAGCACGGCAAATTGAGCCTTCGGATGTTTTAAAATGGGTTAGAAGAGGAAACAACTGATTGCTAAAAATTGTAAGATGTTAAATCTCGCCAGTTTATCAAATTTAGATAACTAAGTTGCCTAAGGCATCACTATACCACTATTTAACCAGGGGGACGAAGTCTTCGTCAATTTTAGTATGATGAATATTTAAAAAGAACAAAGACTTCAAAAACATTTGCAATGTAACAATAGTTTTCTGTATAGATTGCAGAGATAAATACAGCCAATGTTACAATGATTGCTATCATTACGGTCCCATCTTCATCACAAAGTTTGAATCAATTCTAAATCTGTGCTTACTTGTGAAATTGGTTGAGAAACCACCAACTTGCCTAATTGATTGCCTTGTTAATTTGACTTTGAGTGACACATATGATTTGTTAATCAAACAAGTATATGGCGCAAAGCGCAATAAGTGACCGCGGAGCGCTTACACCTCCACATGTAGTAAAATCCAAAAAATTAAGGAAAAATTCTGCTGTAAGGTGATCATTGCATCTCAAAAGTAAAATTCGGTGGTTTCTCAACAATTTTCAAAAATAAGCACAGATTTGGAATCATTATATACAACTTGCGAACAAAAATCAAGAGGGAAAGTCTGCGGTTTCTAACCATTCTCAAAAGTAAGCACAGAATTAGAATCGTTATATATGACTTGTGAACAAAAAAACTCAAGTCATCTGTTCAATTCTGAGCCGTTCAGCTGTTACTGATTATTGATGCCATTGCTGTGCATGAAAGTTTGTCACTCAAGAGGGTAAGTCTGTGGTTTCTCAACCATTTTCGAAAGTAAGCACAGATTTGGAATCGCTATATATGACTTGTGAACAAAAAAACTCAAGTCTTCTGTTCAATTCTGAGCCGTTCAGCTGTTACTGATTATTGATGCCATTGCCGTGCATGAAAGTTTGTAACTCAAGAAGGTAAGTCTGTGGTTTCTCATCCATTTTCGAAAGTAAGCACAGATTTGGAATCACTATATATGACTTGTGAACAAAAAAACTGAAGTCTTCTGTTCAATTCTGAGCCGTTCAGCTGTTACTGATTATTGATTCCATTGCCATGCGTGAAAGTTTGTCACTCAAGAGGGTAAGTCTGTGGTTTCTCAACCATTTTCAAAAGTAAGCACATATTTGGAATTGCTATATATGACTTGTGAACAAAAAAACTCAAGTCTTCTGTGCATTTCTCAAGATTACAGGTGCTAGAGCGCAAAAACTGTATATTGCAATTTTCAAGCCTTTCTACCCAAATAAGTTATGTTTCAAATGCTCGGAAACCGGTTCCACCCCTCCAGATCTTCCTAAAATTGCATTACCTTTCAGGAAAAAAAAAGTTTGTCCCAATCCGTTGAGAATTCGGTGAGGACCAGCATTTCCAGAAATATATATACATGAGGACAAAAGTTTAGTAACCTCTATAGACCGCGGAGCAGCCCTTCGGGCCGCTCCGCGGTCAAAAATTAAGATCTTCTGTTCAATTTTTAACAGTTAAGCAGCTACTGCTTACAGGGTGACCAGTCCAGTTTTTGACCAAATTTAAAATGTAATAATTGACTTCAGCGTACATGAATTAGATAGAATTTGAACAATTGTGGGTCCATGTGAGCGGATCTTAAGCAGAGTGTAAGCACGGACCCCTCTTAGCGACTGACCAACCTTATTACGAGATTTCAAAACATGATTGTGTGCCATAGTGTTTGTGGGAATTTTACAAAGCTGCAAGAGTTTTGACCAAAAAACGATTTTCCAAGCGTGTCTGTCCGTGATCCATCCGTCCGTCCATCCGTCCATCCGTTCTTTTTGGCAGGGGTATAGCACTATATTTGGAGCTCAGTTCTGGAGGTAGATATAGTACACAGCGTAATAGTATATGATTCCAAAGTTGGCATGTTGCCAAGTTTATAACGTGTGATGGGTGGGGGGTTGAGGTTGGAGGGGGATGTCGACAGGCGCTGATTGGTTATCGGTTGGGGGTAGGTATGAACGGGGCGTGTTTTAGTATCGGTGGGCTGTGATTGGCTGCTGGCTGGGTTGGGCCGAGCTGAGTTGGGTTGGGTAGGCCAACGCGTGCATGCGTTGGGACCGCTCCATGCGCTGGCGCTCCATGGACGCTCCATGGATGCTCCATGCGTTGGGGCTGGTAGAGGCCGGGCTGTCAATATCAGTATGAGCTGTTGTTGTTGTTGAGTAGGAGGAGGAGCTGGTGAGTAAAAGGAGCTGGTAGGAGGATGGCTTTGGAGGTCCAAGTGGTCTGGTGGATCAAGCACTGCTGAGCATTGCTGCTGAAAGCCTCGCGTCTTCTTCATTCTCAGCTCCAGTCAAGGCCAAGTGCACTCAGAGCAAGACCAAGGGTTTAAAATTAGCTTTTCCACGGTGGTAGGAAAAAGAACAGGGTGATCCAAGCACCAGGAAACACTCACTTTGATCAGCTGTAAAATGACTTCTAGGCGGTCTGGGAATGATTTTCCAGTGGGAGCTTAAAATTTGAACCTTTTTTAATAATTCCACCAAAAATTGTAGAAAAAGCCGCAAAAATGGGCTCACAGCATGGTTTAGAAAGTTGGAACCAAAAAATGGATGTGTCAAAAATTTAATGGAACTGCTAGGGACCACTGGGCTCTCCAGCGGCAGCCGCCCGGCGCAGCTCCCCCTCTTCAACACAGGAGCAATGTGGTGCAACTGGCGGTTGCTCTTGGGTCTCCTGTGTTAAAGGGGGGAGCTGAAGCTCTCGCTGGCCGCCTTCCCTGGAAGTTTTACCTAGCAGTTTCACTAATTTTTTGACACCTCCATTTTTTGATTCCAACTTTCTAAACCATGCTGTGAGCACATTTTTGGGACTTTTCCTGCATTTTTTTGGTGGAATTATTGAAAAAGGTTCAAATTTTAAGATCCCACTGGAAAATCATTCCCAGACCGCCTAGAAGTCATTTTACAGCTGATCGAAGTGCGTGTTTCCTGGTGCTTGGATCACCCTGTAGTAGGTGGCTTGAGGCAAGGTGCGAAAGGCTTTGGGAGGACTAAGTGGTCTGGTGAAGCGCGCGATGCTTAGCTTTGCTGCTGGCAGCCTCACGTCCTCTTCATCCTCATTAGCTTCAGTCAAGCCCATAGGTGCGCTAAAATTTGAAATTGCATAATTTGAAATTAATTTGATCCATGGGTAGGAAAGTAAGAGGCTTGAGGTAAGGTGTGTCGAGCATCAGAGCTCATGGAGCTGGACGGGGAGAAGATGGACACAGAAGAGAAGCCGGAGTGGATCGTCGTCAATAGCTGGAGCAAAGGTCACTCTGCACTTTTTGTCCCTCTTTTTTCAATCTTGTGATGGCAGGTTCCGAGAATGAGGAGGAGGCCAAGAAGGAAGGGAAGGCGGGCATTAAGGAGGAGGCCTGCAAGACTAAGGAGGAGGCCCATAGGCCTGAAGGAGGAGCCTGGCGAGCTCAACGACGTTGTCTCCATCGCCGCCACCATCTCTGCCGATGTTCCCTCTGTCTCCAAGCCCTCCGAGCCCCTCTTGGCCAACTCTGCCGAGTCCTTCATCCTCCCAACTCTGCCATATGGGTCGCCTCTCCGAGGCGGCAGGGATTGGCCTCCGGGTCGCCAAGTACCCATCGAACCAGACAGCAGAAAGAAACCCAGACCATCGGGTTTTTGCCATGGCAGCGTTGGACCTCGCCTGAGACCATTCGCCGCCTGCTCCTTCTCTCAGGCATCGAACCAAATCCAGGACCAAATCAGGATCTCTGCATCGTCACAGCCAACGTCAACGGTCTCAAGAGCCGGACAGTGCCTCTGGGGAAGCTGCTGGAGGAAGAGGACGCAGACGTGGTGCTTCTGCAGGAGACGAACCTACTACCAGCCCAGGCGACCCCAACCTTCCGAGGATACGAGTGCCTACGGAGAGACAGAACTGTCCACCGGCAAGACCGACCTGGCCCTCGCGGGGGTCTCATCACCCTCGTACGGCAAGGCCTGCAGCACAAGAGACTCCCGGAACCTCCTCTCCCACCGCGCGCTGCCCTGGAGCTCATCTCCGTCTCCATTCAGACGCCTGCCGGTAAAGCCACAATCACCAACATCTACCGCCCTCCTGTCCGAGGAGCCGCAGATGACGACCGCGACGGCCGCCTACACAGCCCTGCGTGGACAGTCCCTGGACCAACGGATCTCCTTCTCATCGCAGGAGATGTCAACGGACACGGAAGCTGGGACAAAGAGATGGAGACGGACGCAGTTGGAGCAGAGTTGGAGGAATGGTGCGAGGACAGCAACTGCGTCATCCTGGACGCCGGCGGACCCACCTTCTCCACAGCAGATGGCTTCCAATCCTCCCCCGACTTCGCCATCGTCAGTGCCCCACTCGGCCTCCAGGCCACCTGTTCCTGCCTCCCCTCCATAGGCGCCGACCACCTCCCCCTCCTCATCACCCTACCCACCAAAAAACCCCCACCTCCACCACCTAGCAAGCCAAGATTTTGCCTAAAGAAGGCTAATTGGCTTATATATCTCTGTTTGCTTATATTGGCTCTATATATGAGGCAAAAAACATTTTCTCAATATGCGATTCTGAGTAGGAGGGACTGTTAAGAATGGTTAGTAAGGACAAAATTTCACATAAAAACAATCAAGACTCAATGAAAAATGCCCTGTGCAGCATTTGTGCAGCGAATTTTTGAAAAGTGCACAGCCCCTGCACAGCCCCTTGCAAAGCCCCCAGCCCCTCTGCAAATCTTCTGAGCCCAATACAATGTAAGAAGGAGTTGTAAAGCAGACCCGGGAGAAGGCCCCCATGCCTCTCAGACCCCCCAAAAACACTCACAGGATGATCTAGACTCAATACAAGAGCAAACAAAGGCTTAAACTCCTATATTTCTTTATATATCTAAAAAATTAATAACAATTCAGGGGATTGGAATTGAGGGCTCTCCCTATGCGGGATCTTCATCTAAAATCAGGCCCAACACAACCCTCTACTCAGACTTTGCATAAGTGGAAATTTGAAATTTCGATTTTTCTTGAGTTATATATCTCTGTTTGCTTATATTGGCTCTATATATGAGTCAAAAAACATTTTCTCAAAACACGATTCTGAGTAGGAGGGATTGTTAAGAATGGTTAGTAATGATAAAATTTCAACTAAAAACACAACAGACCCAATGAAAAATACCCTGTGCAGCCTGTGTGCAGTTTCGATTTTGAAAAGTGCACAGCCCCTGCACTGCCCCCCTTGCTCTTGATCAAATCTTCTGAGCAGTATACAATGTAAGAGGGGGTTGGGGAGTAGCAAAAGGGCTGTGCAGGGGGATGTGCAGTTTAAAGAAACCTGTTCATTTTATGAAATTCCTCCTATAAAATATATTGATAAATCGTGCACTTTTTAGCCCTGATTTGAGAAGGTACTCGGGGATGTGTTTATTCTGATAATTAGATAATAGATTAGTACATGTTATAACTATCTCTTAAGACTCTCTAATAAGACTCTCTAGTAAGACTCTCTCTAATAAGAATATCTCTACTAAGACTATCTCTAATAAGACTCTCTCTAATAAGACTATCTCTAATAAGACTCTCTAATAAGACTCTCTCTACTAAGACTCTCTAATAAGACTCTCTAGTAATACTCTCTAATAACTCTCTCTAATAAGACTCTCTAATAACTCTCTCTAATAAGACTCTCTAATAAGACTCTCACATAAACACATCCCCCCGAGTAACTTCGAAAAAACCTGCAAAAAGTGCACAGCCCCTTCAAAGCACCTTCTGAGCAGTATACAATGTAACTTTCAACTAAAAACACAAAATACTCAATGAAAAACGCCCTGTGCAGCCTGTGTGCAGTTTTGATTTTGATAAGTGCACAGCCCCTGCACAGCCCCCCTTGCTCTTGATCAAATCTTTTGAGCAGTATACAATGTAAGAAGGAGTTGTAAAGCAGACCCGGGGGAAGAAGAATTCGAGAAGAAGTCTCAGCAAAACTCCAGGCTTTTGATCCTCAGGAAGGGTCTCTAGACCAAGCAACCACTAAACTCACAAAAATATTGATCTCAGCTCTAAAGAAGAGCTGCCCTTTTGGCAAAAGAAGGAAAGGGGCAAAGGCCTTTTGGTCGGAAGCATGCGAGCAGGCCCAGAGAAGAATCCGGGAAGCAAGAACAAGGCTAAACAGAAGACCAGGAAACCGCCGGCTACAGAAAGAA
>JASANA010012602.1:0-35207 GCA_030248095.1 Ptycholaimellus sp. GST1_10 | reverse complement strand
CTGGAAGGAACATCATAGGTTGTCTGGAACCCTAGGTCGGACTTGTGGGTGTGGAGGAAGGGAAGAAACCCGTCTTGGTGGAGAGGGGTAAGCTGGATGTGGGATGAAGGTCCTGGGCAATTGGTTGGGTGCAGCGATGTGTGAGGGTGGGTGCACGAGGACTGGGGTTCCATTGCCATATAGGGCAGAGGACGGTTCCTGGGGTAGGTTGGACTCAGTATGGCATCCCTCTGATGTTCTCTTCATAGTTTGGGGGTCATTGCGGAAAGGTGAGTGCTCTGATGGGCACTGCGATGTAGGTTGGAGTTGGCAATCCTATCAGTGGCAGGATGTTGGGAACCACTTCTCCGGATTCGACCGTAGACTGGTAGCCCATCGACAGCCGATTCCCGATTGTGTGCATGGCTGCGGGCATCTGAGGGTGGTGCCATGGCTGTCGTTGGTTCATTGTCGGTGATCGTTGGGGCTGGCGTTGGGGAAGTCCTTGCTGAGGGGTGGGGTCCTGTGGTGGCCGTGGAGGAGGTAGCAGTCGTTGTTGCTGAAGGAAGGGGACAAACGGGGCCGTGTACGACAGGTACGTCGGGTTCTGTCCCTCCCCCGGCCACCTGTTTGCTGGAGGGAATGTGGTTTCTCAACCATTTTCAAAAGTAAGCACAGATTTGCAATCGTTATATATGACTTGTGAACAAAAAACTCAAGTCGTTTGTGCAATTATCATCCGTTCAGCTGCTAATAATTATTGATTCTATTGTCATGCGTGAAAGTTTGTCACTCAAAAGGGCAAGTCTGTGGTTTCTCAACCATTTTCAAAAGTAAGCACAGATTTGGAATCGTTATATACGACTTGTGAACAAAAAACTCAAGTTGTCTGTGCAATTCTCAAGATTACAGGTGCTACAGCGCAAAAACGGTATCTTACAATTTTCTGGCCTTTCTACCCAAAAAAGTAATGTTTCAAATGCTCGGAAACCGGTTCCACCCCTCCAGATCTTCCTAAAATAGCATTACCTTTAAGGGAAAAAAAAGTTTGTCCCAATCCGTTGAGAATTCGCCCGTGGACAGCACTCTTCCAGATATATATATATATATATACCTATATATATCAGGACAAAAATTCAGTAAGCTCTATAGACCGCGGAGCGGCCCTTCGGGCCGCTCCGCGGTCAAAAATCTGTCTTAATACTCATTAACCTGGTTGTGGTAAAACTGGCCACATTAGAATACCTCACTGCAAAACCAACTGAATAGTCCTGGAAACACTGCTGGCCAGCATTGGTTGGGCCCTTTTTGACTGCGGAGCGGCCCAAAGGTTTTTTTTTCCTGAAAGGTAATGAGATTTTAGGAAGATCTGGAGGGGTGGAACCGGTTTCCGAGCATTTGAAACATTACTTTTTTGGGTAGAAAGGTTGAAAATTTGGGTATGCTGTAAAAGGCTCAATTCTCAACGGATTGGGACAACTTTTTTTTTCCTGAAAGGTCGCTCCGTTTACGAGCAGCCAGCCAAGCGACCACATCATGAGGTGGACTTATGGCTTCCTGCAGCAGAAGGACCTAGCGTCCCTGCAGCTCAATGCATCCTGGAAATCCTGACCACCACCACGCGGCGGGACGGGTCTCCCTCTTCCCTCAAGAGGGGAACCTTCAATCCAATCAAGAGGATGAGCATACCCGTTGATGAATGTAACCACGCATGGACAGAACAGAAGTTCAGAGGGTCGGAGCTAGTGTGGCTAGACAAATCCCTCTGGTCCACCAATCGATCCCAGTCCTGTGAATGGCATTGTTGTTCCAAGACCCACGCCTACCAGACTACTAACCTGTACCTTCTAGAAGGAACGGTGTATGCTGGACACCAAGCTCTTACTTCGGACCTTGGATCCCTTAAAGGATGCCGCATCAAGAAGGAGAGTTGTGTCCAGCCTCAGTACACCATCGTCTGGAATGACACACCCATCCTCAGACACTGCCCCTTCCATTACTTCAGAAGATTTGAGGGTGAAGTGATGGGTTCTCAAGTATGCTTTCCTCAACTTTCTACTACCTTCTCTACCTATCCTCCTGAGAAGGACTTTCCGTACACCAAGCAGATTATGGACTGTCTTCCTGCTGGAACATTGCTCTCGCATGATGGAGGAACCTTACACATCAACTACACCAAGGAAGATGGTGCCACCGATGATCCATCAAGTGTCTCATCCCCACGGAGAGTAAAGAGGGAAGAAGTGTCTCCAACGAAAGAAGAGAAAGAAAAGTGGAAGTAGTGGGACGAATGGGATCAACTGACCGATGAACTCTTCAAGGATTCCAAAGAAGTGGAAGGGCTATCTCTACTCAACAGCGAGGATACAGCCATTAAGGACGACCCCGTTGCTGGTCAGAACTCACCCCAGACAGGGGAGACTAGGAGAGAGAAGCCCGAGGCAGAAAAGAAGATGAGAGCGGAGGGAGAGTTGCTCTCTGCCGCTCATCCACGGACAGGACCCCACTCCTCGCTTCCGCCCACTATTGCAAGACCTCACCGGGATTTCAACAAGGAGGCAAAGATGGAGGCTGTTCACGAGACGTTGCTCCACATAGAGAACTGGGTTCAACACCACGATCCGGTAGGAGCAAAGTTGCACTACATCGTGGACGAATTGGTGGACCTGATGGAGCAAGTGGAGTCAAGTGATGAGCATCGGATGTACATGCTGGAAGAACACCAGTATCAGATGCTGAAGCAGATGGTTCGGATGAGCCCCACCAATGGCGTCCGAGCCCTCACTGGTCGCCAGGACATCTCCGCGGAAATACTGGGGTCGGCCCTCAACATATCTCAGTGTCTGGAAACGGAAGTGGAGGCTGTCAACCCAAACCACCAACTTCCGGGAGAAGAGAAATGTTACATCTCCCTGCCAGTATGGCTCAAGACGGGAGAACTCCTCTTCCTGCCAGATAACGGGGGCACCGACCTGACCCATCACAGCCCCATCACGGATTGCCATCATGTCCACCCCTTCCAGTTCATAGATCCAATCTCAACCAACAAGACCGCTGCCTTCTTCAAGAACTTCATCCACAGTTCGTTTGCCACACTCCTTCAGTCACCCGGTATTTGCCGTTCACAGCCTAACATCATGTACGACACTCCAGTGCTGTTCAACTCGCGACTGAGGCCTCCATTTGCCGATCTCGTCGCTTACTCATCAAGCCTACCTGCCTTAGAGAGGAAACTCAATGGACTGACTAACTACACAAGTTACTCTTCCCTCGATCCCAACAGCACAATCCAAGACATCGAAGCGTACAGCCACACAGTGGGAGGCATAGCTAGAACTCTGTCCGAAGGAGTCCAAGAACTAGCAATGGCCTCCTGGTTGGGCATCAATAACCTCAGCTCATACCTCGTTGAGCCAATCATCAAGATCATCGGAATCATCCTTGCCATCGTCGCGGCCGGAATCCTTCTCTTTTGGGCCTCTCACTATACATCGTGTGGAACGAGTACGCGAAGGAAGGCCAGGACATGGAAGGAATGTCTACGCTCATGGAGCCAGAGTTCGAGTTCGCGAGTGTGCCTCAATCGAGCACCATCAATGAGTTCTATCCATCTACTACCCAGCGATCCCAGTGCAGCCAGGATGCCGCGTACCCTACGAGGCTCTCGGCGATCGGCTTGGCCCCGCTCCACCACTCCGGCTCCAATGCCCCTGCCACGTTGGCTCTGATGATCCCCCCTCCTGAGTAGTTCTGCTGCTTGTAGCTTAGATCCGAGGTCCCGTTCCTTGGCCTGCCCTAGATGATTGGTGTGATCCTCTTCCACCTCTTCCTCGTTGCCCGGGAGCACTGTGGCGTTTCCCAAGCCAGGTTTGGTGACCTTGGGTTGATGAGGCGGGCGGAGAAGTGCCGAGATCATTCTGTCTATAAACCTGGTCCTGTCGCCTTCCTTTTTCCCTGCTCGGTGAACGACTAAAGAGATCCTCGCTACATTCCTGCTGTAATGCACCACAAGGTTGGCTAAAACGTAATCTCAATACAGTAATGCGACAGCTACAAGGAGGGAAGGATAAAAGCGGAGTGGAGCGGAGTGGAGCGGACTTCACTGCCCAGTTTGAGTGAGCTGAAATTAATTGGAGCAGAAAGCAGGGGAAACAGCAGCCTAATGATCACATCGTCACTAGGAATCAGGCTGCTACAAAGCGGAGCTCAGCAGCTGATTAATTTGAATGGTCTTCGGTTTTTGGTCTACACATTTTAGTGGGGTAGACAGGTAGACCAAAGATTGAAGACCAAAGACTGTAGCCAGGTAGCCTATTAATTCGATTCGGGGGGTAGACCAAAAACTGTAGACTGTAGACTGAAGACAGGTAGACTGCTATGGGGTAGGCTCAGTGTGGCACAAGGTTTGCAAACGGCTAGCCCATTCGCGTTCGCGTTCGGGGCCAAAAAAAGTGCAAAAAATGACCTTGTTAAGCCTAACAAGCCTCATTTTAGGCCAAAAAAAGCTTGTTCGAACCTATGAGCCCGTTGCGTTGCATTGGGCCCATTGAAATGAGCCCGTGTGTGCCACACTGGGTAGGCTACCAAACGGTATACCTGTCTATTTCGACGACTGTCAATGTGGCGTCCCTTGAGAGATCCGAGGTCCGAGGTGAGAGCCTGGTGTCCCGCGTACACCGTCCCTTCGAGGAGGTAGAGGTTAACAGTCTGGTAGACGTGGGTCTTGAAGCAGCAGTGCCACTCATGATACCGGGATTGATTGGTGGACCAGAGGGACTTGTCTATCTGCACCAGTTCCAACCCTCTGAACTTCCGTTCCATCCATGCGTAGTTGCATTCATCAGCTGTCATGCTCATCTTCTCGATAGGGTTGGAGATCCCCCAATTGAGGGAACGGTCTACCTGTCGACAACTATATATCATGTTTGGGAATGTTTACACTTTCGAAAGTGACTTAATTCTGGCACCTTATCGTTCAGCTTTTAATGAAAGTGACCAGCAAACACAAAATAATAGCACATATAATTCTGATTTCAGCAGCCAAATAGAACCTTGTTCAAGGGCTGAGGAAAACTTCGATCGAGCCTCCATTGATATGAATGATAGTTATGACAGTGAAATCAGCTTCAACATGCAAACCTGGTCAACTGCCTCTGATTCGTCTTCAATTCTTTTGAATGCAAGTGATGGTACGATAGATAAGAATACTAGCTCAGATAGTGAAATTAGCTTTTATTTCCTTACCAGCAGCCGATTAATTCGAACGGTCTTTGGTCTTTGGTCTACCCCTTTTAATGGGGTAGACAGGTAGACCAAAGATTGAAGACCGAAGACTGTAGCCAGGTAGCCTATTAATTCGATTCGGGGGGTAGACCAAAGACTGTAGACTGTAGACCGAAGACAGATAGACTGTTATGGGGCTGGCTACCAAACGGTCTACCTGTCTATTTTTCAATCACAGCGGCGCAATTTGGAAATGGAATGGGCTGGAGTTGGTTGGGCAGGGCAAGGAAATCACAGGCTTGTAACAAAAGTTCAATAACCGCTATAGACTGGGAGCTCTCACGTAGTGCTCGTGCTCTCATAATGAAGTGTTGCCCCCAATTAGATGACGTGTGTAAACTAAAAGGCTCTCAAATTGCACCATTGAATGTATTAATAGTTTATTCTATAAGTGTACTCTGTTGGCGACACAGTTCATTTTGTTGAAAAGTTATAATTTTCGTTGTCCTAAAAATGGTGGTTTTCAGCGGGGGTCCCTGTATAGCCGATTTGCGCCCAACCAATGGTGGTTGTCAATATTCATTGGGCGATGCTTAAAAATTAGCCAAATAGGCAGAGGTGGTTCTATGCGTCATTGGCATTTAACTTTACATTCACTTGTGCCTGCACAGTATCACATAAAACCATAGAAGGATCCAGTAAAATAAATGTATCCATCATAGGTTAGATTAATATCATTTCACAAATTTTCTTTGTACAGATCAGAAAACAATAATTTAAACTATGAACATTATCTACATAGTAATATATTGGCAAACTATTCTAACGCATTACTTTGTTAAAGGCAGCTGCATTAAGAAATACAACCAGTGTGCCAATCTCCAATCCGGAAGTAATGTCTCAAATGCATTGAAGTCTCAGCAGCAACTTGAAGCATTTTGCATGGCACATGCTAAAATCATTTGGCCCTGCACAAGACAACACTACATCAAATATAATCCCAAAAAATTAAATGAATGGCGCCTGCTTGAGGATGAAGTTGGAGAATGGTGCAAAGCAAATGTTACAGTTCATGATGCAGCTTATCAAGAATTTGTGCAAGTCACCAGGGCATACAGTTATTTGTGTCGCTATCACTATCACAGCTTTCAAAAAACTGGACATACATTATGCTTTAAAAACAAGGTTGTAACATGTGTGAAAAACCTTAACTACAAACAATGCCTCCAACCTTGTGCTAACTCAACATCAATTGCTGGAATCCCACTGCCCTTAGCCAACAGTCGAAGGGCACCAAATATGACAACAAAGCATTTAATAGCACCAAATATGCCAACAAAGCATCCAATAACACTTAATACACCTACACACCATCCAGTAGCACCAAATACGCCAACAACGCATTCAATAGCTCCAAAGCATCAAATAGCCCCAAATTCACCTCAAAACCAACAGGATCAAACAGAAAAAAAATACGTCAAATTATTGCACTGTCACAGAATATCTTCTCCTGGTTACGATAATCATTTTTTGTGTTGGTGTAATTTCTGCATAATCAGTTTGGACCCCTTGTTTCTTCTTGTAATGAACTATGTATTTTCAACATATAGGCATAATAAACAATTTAAAAAGAACTTATTTAAAATGTTTTAAATGGAGGATGATAGAGGAGGAAAGAGCCCTGAGGGCATTCTGCCTTTATTTAAAATAGGTTTCAATATTTTCAAGAATTAATTGTTGAATTACTACTGTTTTATATGCCTAGAATAGTATTCAAGAGATTCTTGAATTAGAGAGACTCTTAGGGTATTCTGCCTTTTATTCAATCACCTTATCATCCACTATAGAATCCAAAGACGGGACTGAAGCCGTGGCCGAATCTTCCAGGGCCCCACGCATGCATGCAGGAGTCCATCCATTGCTGCCAGCGACGGACAAGATGACGAAAGCTGGCCGGGTGCCACAGTGACAGATACGCCAGGTCGAAGAGGGAGTCGGAGAACTGAAATTCAGCGATCCACTCCTGGTCGGCGGCCACGATCCACTCCATGTCGGCTTTGTCGGCATGAAACTGTCGGTGAAGCTTGAAGACTATGAGACTGATTATTGAAGAGCAAGATTCATCTTTTAAGCTAATTATTGTGTGTGTATCGATTGATACATGTGTGCAAAAGATAATAGAGGCGGGCAGGATTCGAACCTACTAGGGTTGCCCCATGCCAGACTGGCCGATCTAGACCAAGGCCTAGACCAGTCAACCACCTCCCCGATTAATTAATGACTCATATTTGACTGCTATGAAGTGGCGTTGGGCTACATGCATTAGGGGTAGGGTGGTTTAAAAAATGACTCAATATCATATTTACCGATAAAAAGAAAAATGTTCCGTTGATGGTGAGTGTGCTGATGTTGTTCAGAGGATCCAGGCAGAGAAGGTGACCCTGAAATGTGTGGCCATTGACACACATCCCATCCATGCTGGCTGGATGTGCTTTCAGTTTTTGATATGAGCGTAAATTGCTCTTTTCTTCGTTTTCTAGTGCTGGTTGGAAAGAGGCGTGTTTAACTAAGGGGCAAGGATAATTGGTTTGCCTCAATACCGCCCTGTGTCTTAGCCATACCACTTCAAAGTTGCTCATTTTAATCGTCAAAAATAAGCTCTGAAACAATCAAACAAGATGCAGCATTGATTGATGTAAAGAGTGATGATTGAAAGATCGGCTGAGTGGGTAAGAATGGGTCATGTGTTAGAATGGGTTGGGCTCATTATCCAGTTGGAGGGCTGGCTGAAATCCGGTGTAGAGGCCAGTGAGAGCAGGAAAATGTAATGAAAGAGTTTCGGAGGACTTACATGGGCAGCATATAATTTTTACCTAAACTCAGATAATTCTTTTGACTCACGTAAGGCTTCGAAATTGATGAAACCAGATTAGTTAATTTGGTTTTATAAATATATGCATTGAAACATCAGTTTTCTGAGTAGGGCATAATGTAGGGAGCAGTCACATTTTGGGCTGCGCGCAACTACGCGCAGGGATTTTGCTTTGTTTTTTTGGCTAAATATACGTCTTTTAGCCATATGCAGCCACTGTTGAGCGGAGAAAAGCAGAGAAGGCTCCTTGGTTTTTTAATGAATTTTTTCCCACTTTCCCTATGCTACAACATAGAAAGTTTGAGAATTTTTTTCTCAAAAATTTTGGTCAAAAGTGAAAAAACTTAATATGCTTGCCCTCCTAACTTGGTGTCCTGTGACTAGGAAAAAAATATGCGCTCGATCGGAGGAGGTGCATTTTCGGGTATTGTGCCTTTAAACATGAGAGGAGTCCTATTAGATTATGATTAATGGTTAAAAGACTTCCAAGGATAAATATGACTGGAATTAGTGTTATCGTTTTGGATAAAATAATACCTTTGTAAGTGTTTAGACACTCTGTACATGCCATTATTTAGCTTTAATCGGTATTTTAAAAATGGATGGCGTCTACGATCTCTTTTATAGAGAGACAATCTTTGTTGCATCTGTGAAGAGAACACAGACGCCTTCCATGGGCGCAGAGTCAAAGAGGCATTCAATGTCTAAAGCCCCACTTTCGTGGCTTTTAACTCCGCACTTGCCAAACTCTAGGGCGTAAATGATACGCCCATAAAGGTAGCCTGCAGAGCTGAGACGCAAGGGACTGAGTTCATCTTCAATCTGGTTTAAGATGCGGATCAGGGAGAGGTAGCCCTCAGACATATTCATCAGGGCCGCGTCGAGGGTTCCCTCTACGGTGTCCACTTCAGTGCTTTCTACAAACGTCATCCGCATTGGCTGCACTAGCAGATCGCGCCCATTGAGCTTGACGTTGATCTGCTTGAGCACTAGGACAGCAAATCAGTGGGTGTATGCATACAACTTCAGATTTTGCTCAGCAAATGCGTAGTTCAACCCTTAGACCCTTGCGACATTGATTCCTATACTATCGGTATTCACAACTTGCCAGTTGCAGACAAGAATGGCCGTGACCTTGGTGCCATTGTTTCTTCTTCACTGTCATTTTCAGCAAATCAGCGAAACATACTAATGGTAAGAAAGAAAAAAAGTTATGCTTGTGGATTTGGGATCGCGAAACTATGGTGTGGAATTCAAGTCGAGGAAATTAGGTTTATTTGACAAAAACAAGAGAATTGACAAATGTTGCAAAGAAATGTCGAAAGCTTCTTTCTATGTCTGACCTGGCTATGCTGCATCTGCAAATTATGTTGGAGTTATTAATTGATGCTACTTGGATGTTTTACATTATAAGCCGCATTTTGGCGGTATGCATTAGTATTACCTTTCGTGGTTGTAATTTTTATTTAACTTTGGATTGAGGGTTTAATTAGTTCACATGTATGCAGGTTTCGTCCCAAGAATATCCTAGCCCACTCAATTATATTCTCAAAAAAGTATTCTCAGTTGCTTCTCCCGCAATTTTGACGAAGGCTTACTGCAACTATGTTTTTTTTACTTTTTCAGACATCGTTGGAAAAAAACAATTCAATTCATAGGTTGAATTCATAGATCATAGGTGTAAGGTGCGTGACCCCTGTCTGGAGCGTAGCTGTAACATGGCAGCTCCTGCACCTTAGATCTTGCTCTGAAATCAGTCTCTTCTCTTGCTTCCTCATGGTAAACCTCCTGCCCTCCTGCCCATGTAACCGCACTACAGATCCTTACAATTGATTTTGATCGACTAGGCCTAGTCCTCACCCTAGCACAGCGGCATCCAGGATAGGGTAGCCCCTCCATCCAGCCCCTTGCAACCTGACTCTGTTGTTGGGTTTGAGACTAGCACTAGGAACTCCGAGCCACAAAAAGGTCACTCTCCCCTCCCCCCTCCCCTCTCTCCGTCCCCTCCTCTCTTCCTTCTTCCCCTTCTCCCTCTTTCCCCGCCTCTCCTTCAGGCTGTACGCCGAAGCGAGCTGAAGTCCGCAAAGACTGAAATGCCTGATTTTGATGGTGATACCAATGATCTCCCGGGCCGCACGCCCCCTCCTCAATACCACCTGATGGGCCTCAAAGCCTACGAAGGTGATGGAAATGCCACGCAATGGCTGACCTGTTTTGCAGAAATTGCGCGCGCAAAAGGCCAAAACCAGGATACCTGGCACACACTCATTGTCCCCTATTTGGAGGGCCCTGTGTTGGATGCCTACAGAGGCTTGCCAGACAATGCCTGAGGAAAGCAGAGCTATGATGTGATAAGGAGAACCTTAGTGGCAACTTTCGACAGTTCTCTGGAAGTTAACCGACTGTCAGTCTGCAAAGGCATCGTCCAGCAGCCTGGAGAAAAAGTCATGGCTTTCCTAGCCAGACTTTGAAAAGTTGTCAAACAGCATTTTCCAGTCAGAGGAACTTTCCTGGCAGGAGACGCAGGAAGTGTTGCTAAGGCAATTTTTCCTAGGAGGCCTACGACATGAACATCGATTTGCGCTTTTGAATAGCGGGGCAGCCCCGGCCACAGTAGCCGAGTGCGCAGTGGCAGCAAAGAGGAGTGAAGATCTGTTTGGCACCCAACAATCAGTCAATCAGCTCGGCTTCGCCTTTGGCCAGCAGGACTTTAACTATACTTTGGGAAAATATTTTATGTCCAAATTTTATCTTTCAAATTCCCTTTTCAGACATTATCAGGATAATTTGGATATGAATATCTGGTATAAACTAGATGTCTTTTTAAATGGTAATATATTTCAAGAAATTGTAAATACTAGAGAAGAAACATTTGATTTACCAGTTCCAAAGAAAATAAATTTGCTTAAAATCCCTGAAGAATTAACAGGAGGAGCGGATGGGCTTTGGCTACCTATTGGAAGCATTGAGCTTCCTGCTCCTGTACCCCCTCTCCCTGCTCCTGCTCCCCAGGGTCCCCCTCCTTCTGCAAGAGGCAGGACCGCCTCAGCGCCCAAACAGCCTGCTGATGCCCAACCCACCAGAGCCGGAACGCATCCACCTATCCCAGTGAAGAAACTGCGCGGACGCCCTCCTGGCAAGATCCACTCAGTGTCAACCTCCAATTCCCCCAGTCTGGACGCCGTCAAAGCCAGCAAAGCCGCCCAGGACGCTGTCAAAGCCGCCAAAGCTGATGCCCAAGCCACCGCCAAAGCTGCCCAAACCGCCACCAAAGCTGCCAAAGCCGACGCCCTGACCGCCGCCAAGACTGCCAAAGCCGCAGCCAAAGCCACCTCCCACTCCAGCAAGACCGTTCCTCGGAAGTGACATCCTCCTCCACCACTGGCCCTACCAGACACCCCCAAAGCGGCCCTGAAGGCCTCACCGACGTCGCCAGATTCGAGCACCGGATTCGAGACTCCAAAGGCTCAGATGCCTACGCCAAGAAGGCGGCGCCTCGACAGCGGTCCACCCCCTGCTCCCTCTGCCACTGCCATCATCCCGTCTCCGGTCTGCCCTCCGTCTCCAATCCCAGGCAGAGGATACAACCTCCGGGATCCCTCACTCTGGAAGCCGCCCGACTGCCTAGACCTCTAGACCGCCTGCTCCGGCTGCTCCGCCTGCTCCGCTGCTCCGTCGCCATGGTTCCGCCTGCTCCTCGTCTGCCTGCTCCTCGTCTGTCCACTCCTCATCTGCCTCTACCCCTGCTCCCCCCCTCTGCCTATCCTCTTCCCGGTGATACTTTCCAGTGATCAGAGTGATGTAGTTTCCGCATACGCATCTGATATAGGGCTCTTTTAGGGTAGTAGAACTTCCATGCCCTCTATGTAAGTTCTTAGGGGAGGTGTAAGGTGCGTGACTTCTGTCTGGAGCGTAGCCGTAACATGGCAGCTCCTGCACCTTAGATATTGCTCTAAGATCAGTCTCTTCTCTTGCTTCCTCATGATAAACCTCCTGCCCTCCTGCCCTTGTAACCGCACTACAGATCCTTACAGCAGTCTCTGCAGAAAGCTCTGCCCAAACCATGATTTATGCCCTTTCTATTCAACACCTTAAAACGACAAACTCATCAAACTTAAAGCTGTAAACTAATCAAATTTAATCAATTTGAGTTACCTAATCCTAATATATGCAATATCATTCTGAAAAGGGTGGATGGTTTGTAGGGGTTGAGGGGTTGAGAGGGGTTGTAGGGGTTGAGAACAGAAAAGAACGAAGTAGGAACTGGGGGTAGCTGATGATGTCCGGGTCGTGTGTGAAGTCATTGCTGTCCATCATCATGTATCATCTGTATTCCTCGTCCCGTTCACGCTCCTAGCCCCATCCATCCAGCTTTTCCTATCCAGCCATTCGCTCCTCACCCAGTTCAGCTTCCCCACTGCATCAGTTTGTGCCTTGTCCATTTTGTTTGCTCCTTCACTCGAAATGGGCAAGTAGAAATTGACGAGGTGATGAGGGTTGATGAAGAAAGCTGGCGAATTGGCGCATATTAGAGTAGCACCAGTAGGACCTCTCTATACATCCACACTTGTCTTCTTTCGTCTCTCTTGCCCATGATCTGCCCCATACCTATGCCTTGTACTTCTTGAATGCGTTTCATACTCCACGTCAATACGTGGCCCCCTTTCACACGGGGGTTTAGCCTACGAGTGTGAAACATGAAAGCAAGTTTTTCACACTGGCTTGTAAGCAAAATTCGTGGGATATTGGGTAAAATCAGCCTATTGTTTAAATTTAATGGACATGTTTATCATTAATGGAAAACTACAATAGCCTTCTTTGAACTCACTCCTTACAATGCCCGTTCATGGGTGCGATATATAATGAAATTAGGATGAATCTTTTGGCTAAAATATGACATTTACAACGTAATGTCATGAAAAAGTGAAAACCACATTAACCAACAAAATCAGACACCAATCCTGCACACAGCCATTGCATAACCAGTTTTCAGTTTGTTTTGGGCCATTTCAGTTTTCGGTCTGACTTAGCAGTTTTCTTGCAATTTTTTCGATGATCCATGAAAAGGCCAAAAACAAGGCAATTCTTCAAACAGATGAATCTTGAGACAACAATGCAATTCTTCCTACTTGAGAACAAGCCAACGGTTCGCCTGAAAGAGAATGAGGGACTGAATACTGGACTCTTTCAAGCGATTGCGACGGCTTTACACTAGCAGCCCCATGCGACTGAAAAGGTGCCCATGTCACTGCCACATATGTATATGTTGAAAGTCAGACGGAAAATTTGTGTCCTTTTCGGTTTTTCGGTTTCGTGTCATTTGTGCCACGAAAAAATCGAAGTAGTGGTGAAACCGAAAAAATGAAACCGAAAGTTTTCGTTTTCGGTATCGTTTCGTGTCGATTTCGGTCAGTATTGTTTTTGGTCGCACATCACTGACAAGAAATACTATCCCTAATCAATCAATAGCACCAAAAAAGAATAAAAAACAGCATTTAATTATCTCAGCAATTACTGAATCACCAATTGATAAAGCTACACTGAAAACAAACGCCAAATTTAGAAACCCACAACACAGTATAAAAGAACAGGCCCATCCTAAAAAGAACATTATCTCCATGCAAAACCTGAACGCCAATGCAAAGCCTTTTGTTCCAAAAATCACCAAAACTAATTGCACAAGAACAAGAAGAGAAAGATGTCACCAAACTACTTTTACTGAACATGTGTAACTTGAGTCTGGGGGAAGAACGTATAAGAAACTTCCTATAAGGCAAAAAATGGCTGTCCTTGACAAACATATGAATCATGACCGAAATGCATCTTCCTGCCCCACTGCCATCAGCCAGGCTGCCTCCACTTTGTCTCAGTGGGCTCTGGGAGAGGGGAGAGGAAAGGAATAGATCTATACTGGAGCATTAAAAGCAGCCAATCAATTACTACCCTGATCAGGACAGGAGGGGAAAAGCCAAATCCGGAGATGGTCACAGCTGACTTTAGTACGTTATTTACTGCTCTAGGCGCAAATGTAGCTTTAGCTAAGTGTCAGCGCCGAGCCCCTCTCTTCGACCCCTGTGCACGTTTTCGGGGTTATTGCTATATCTTAATTTTGATGTGGCTCAAGCTCATGACAGGAAGCTTCAATCGTTTTAATTTTTTGCATTGGAAAGAATGCCGCCAAATTGACCAAAACTCGCGAGAAATTGCCAGAATATGACAATCTCTAGACAAAATTACTTAAAACCATTTGTCCGAACTCCTTCTCCTTCTTTGTCTCCGCATCTACTCAATAAACGATAGTAGATATTCATTTCTTTTGAAATCCACTGAGAAATGCCCAGCCTTCATGAGTGACACCAAGGTACTCATCAAATCAGCATGGGACAAAACATAATATTTCAAAGCTGGTCCAGAAAGCTTCTATGGAGGTCTACATGAAGGTCAGAGCTCATGTATCATTGAAGGAGTTGGATGCTGCCTTTGCACTGAAGGTTTTGACTCTAACATCAGCTATAGCAGTGGGTAAAAGCTACATTTTTCTGGTATGCTTCATATATTTCTCACGTTCAGTCTTCTGCTGGCGTGGTGCATGCTCTACGGGTACCCGATTTTGCCGCATTGGAATGGGCCAGATGAACTATCCCTGCACAAACGGTGGCCACATTCCCATGAATACTCTGTCCTACTAACAACACCTACTCAGCTATTTAAATAGTACATCATAGGTCATGATGGCATAGTTCAAAACCATTTCATTACTACTTTTTGCATTTCATGATTTGAATATGTCCTTTACATTGCTTAACTTTACCTTTACTTTTACATTTAATGAAAAAGATATCTGATGAAAACAATGTCAAATGCAAGCAAATGTAAATTAAGAGCAATGGCATGTAATTGTATGCTGCTAAGTTGCCTGGGAAGTTGGGGGCTGTGAAGCTCCGCGGTCACCTATTGCGCTCTGCGCCATATACTTGTTTTAAAAATATCCATGAGTGGAAATTCAAACTTGAAACAAGTACATGGCGCAAATTTCAAAAGGTGACTGCGGAGCGCATTCCTGGGTTGGCTAGTCTCAGGCCCCCTGCAGCTTCAGGCAGCTGGGTCGGTTAGTGTTAGCAGACAGATGATGTATGGTAGGAGGCACAAATGAGGGGAATGATTGAATGTGGCCGGCGGCGGCTGCTGCAGTGATGCCATCTTTTTGTGGCGCCCCTCGTTCCCTAACATCCATCACACCCTTTTACCCCTGCCACCAAATCCCCTTAATCATCTTCTCACCTCCTTTAGTCTGTCTTGTTTGTGGGTGTGTACCCAAAGCGGACTGCATACGGCAATACATGTGTATAATGACAACAAAATGGCGTTGCAAGGCTAATTATATAAAGTTATAGAGTCAATAATGGTACCATGTGCGTAGTAAAAACATACTGTTAACACAACAATATTATGATTCATTCTTTCTCAGTGAGAGGAATACTCTGATGTATACACAACCTCTTTGCAACCACATTAGGCTGCCATATGTGAATCATATTTAGTTTCAATGCATAAAGGTTGTCAAGTGTATCATTTGTGCATGTTTATTTACCTATCAATACACATATTTTTATATGGACCGGTTCTAATGCAGCAACAGTAACCATTACCTTTGATACCAAAAACTGGATTATTTTTGTTATGTCAACCTTCTGAATTATTTTAAGAAAAAATGCATTTCCATTCTTTTAACTTTTAGAATCTGAAAAGGCGATTGTTTTGTATTTGTCAATTTATGCCATAAATTTATTATTCCGAAAAATGATAAAGTTTATAAATAGTAAAAAGGAATTGTTTTTGCAGTAATTATAATAAAGGACAAGTAACAATACAAACATAATAGTAAAGCAAAACATAAGGATGCAATGGGCAAATATTACAAATAGAACTCAAGCTGCAGGGGCTGGTATTCGAGACTTGGACACAGGGCGAAGTATTTCAAAAGAGCAGAGAAGATCCTCGTCTACAGCCATGAGACCAGCAGCATTGTCAAATTCACCGCAGTAGTGTGGAGCTGAGAATATAGTGACAAGTCGTCGACCACCAAAGAATTCATAGCCATCCTGGACCACCTGGTGTGCTCTTGCTACTAGGTCTATATCCATCCGTTGGCAGAAATCACTGAGAGCATCGGCACCAAATGCATAGGAAACTCCTCGAGTATTAGGTTTCCAGCCTCGTACGAACTTGTCAGGGTCTGCCCAGAGCATGTCACAGAGCATTCCTTGTGGTGGAGGATCTATAGGTCGCTGTATTTTTCGAAGTTGATCCCAAGATTTGATGTCTGGAGAAATGCCACCATGGATGCAGAATATCTTGTTCTCGATGAGAGCAGCAAATGGCATGCAGTTGAACACCTCTTGGAATGCCTTCCATAAGCCTAGTGAATAGCGGCGTCGACATTCGTCAAAGAATCCATATACTCGATTAATTGATGTACATTCATGGTTGCCCCGTAGCATGAAGAAGTTGTCTGGGTAGCGGCACTTGTAAGCCATGAGCAGGCAGATGACTTCAATGCTCTGTTTTCCACGATCCACATAGTCTCCCAGGAAAAGATAGTTGGTGCTTGGAGGAAATCCACCACGGTGTAGAAGACGTAGAAGATCAGCATATTGGCCATGTGTGTCTCCACAGACCTTGACTGGGGCTCCAATTTCCAGAAAGGGCGGTTGGCTCATGAATGTTTCTCTTGCAATGTTGATGAGGTCCACGATGTCTTTTTCTCTCATGCAGCTGGCTAGTCCTCCTTTGTGTCCCACTCCTAGTATTCGGTCAATCACACTGTCCAACTCGAATTTCTGTCCACTACCAGTGCTCACACTTGATTCAGAAGCAGCCATGTTTCTATGCTCTTATTCTTGCTTGATATCACTGTTTAGAACTTTGTAATTATGATTTCTGACCCTTAGAATATCATGCAAAAGAATTGAACATTATCAATTGTTAAATATATGCATTTGTTAGGTTTAAACTTCCAATACAAATAGTGCTTGAAATCAGACAAGTGCGATTAATGTCTGGAGTTTAATAGTTTATTGAGTATTTTTTTATCAATGAACATTTCACTTCGCAATATAACTTGTTCAATCATTTTCTGGCAAGCAAATGCTTGATGGTATCTAATTTGGCAGGAGTTGGCCCTTCATGCCATTATGTGGTTTATAGAGATTCCTAACATTTTGCTGGCTGGTTTCTTTTTTGGTGAACTCCAACGCAGTCATGGGCATGTTCCACTTTTCTGGACTCAAAAAATCACATCTGCAGCTTGTTCATAAATCTCGCTCATACGTACATGGAACCAATGGATTTTTGGCACAACTTATTCAACTACAGCCACTATAAGGATCCTTTTATAAAACCCTGCCTTAAATGCCGGACTTTTTGTTTCTACCTTGTCGACGAATGCTTCCCCAAGTTTTCCTCCTATAGCTGTCCTGACAACAGTCAAACCAATATTTTTCTTCACATAGTGTTTGAAATTGGCAATATGACTATACTGGGCATTATTATGCAATACTCTGGGACATAATCATCGAAAGTTGACATAGTCATCTGACCGCATTCTGCTTTTGCACATAAAATGTCATCTGACACCTGTTTATTGTCCAAATAATAGCGCAAGTCGTTTGCATAAATACATGTTCACATTTTGCCGCCCTGCTTATGGCTAGAATGATTATTCCTTGCATTTTTTATAGTCACCAGTCAAGCCGTAATACCACTCCATGCCTTCAAGCATGTCCATCGCATACTCGTTGAGGACAAGGGAAGGCAGAGGCGCAGGCGAGCATTTGTTGGCGAGCAGAATCCAGTTATAGGGGTCATTGGAGTTCATGTAGGCCATGCTAACCTTCATGCAACTACCTGCTACTCTCTCTCATGCTGGGCAGCTGCAAGCAGCATTGCTGCACTGGCCAATGTCACCATTACTGCCAGTAGTGTTCCAAAGCATGGCAATCGCCACCCTACATTCCAAGGAGTCCCTCCCAACCTCACTGCTGACATCGCTGCCTGGCCAAGGATCGCTCCTTCCATGTGGATGTCCTCAATGTACACTAAAGCCCCCGAAAAGCAACATCTGAGGTCCTCCAAGGAAGCTACATTGGCTCATGCTTCTTCAATGCCACCACAAATGAGGCACTCTCCCTCTGTCCTCATAAGCAGATGGCACTGTCTTGGTGACTGGTTTCAGTGGGAAGACCTACATCTTCGTAGTTGGTCGCACACCTGCTCTCAGTCTCCTACCCAAACCTCTATTCTTTCGTGGTGCAATGCTGGAGCCAGTTCACTCAATCAAGCACTGGGAACAAACGTGCGATTCAGCACGGGACACCCAGAGAGTACTCTGCCGCCTCCTCAGAGGCCATCTAGAGGCAACCCACCTTGCGGTGGCATAACCGGTGGGTGGAGTCTTTCTTCACTCACTCGCCTTCTGTCCACCCGCCACAGTGACTTCTGCTGAACACGTCAGAAGCATCATTGCACGCCAGTCCAGATTTGCACTTCGAAACTGGGTGTTCATCCGAATTGCTGTACTCATCAATGCCAAATGATCCACAACTGGTCAGTTTATTGTGCTGCCTTGCTGGTAGACGTTTCTTTGGCAACTGGAAAAAAGCATAGCAACCCATCTAAGCTCCCCACCCATGAACGTATCAGCAGGGTCTCTCTATCAACGAACCTTAGCATCAATTGTGGTGCCTGGGTGTTTTTGAGAAGATCAAGGAGCTCAGCACTGACCTGAGCCTCCTTGATTGCCACCAGCCAGTGCGTTTCAGGAAATCAGAAGTCTCCGTCATCCAAGGAGGCCCTGCATCCGAAACCATCTTACCTCATCAACATCCAGCAACCATCCAACCTGTGTTTTAAACCTGTCCCATCCCTCTTTTTTGTTGTTGTTGTTCTCATGTTTTTCAACCCAGCTGAATGAATAAAACGGAAAAAAGAAACATATTTTTACATTAAACACAATGAATTGAATAAACAAAAAAGGTTGCTGCAGAAAAAGTGCATAAATAAGATAATAAACAGGATACCTCGGAATAATTTGTTGGGAATCAAATAAATTAAATAAATACTATCTGAAAAAGGATGTTTGACCGCGGAGCGACGCGAAGGGCCGCTCCGCGGTCTATAGAGGTAACTGAACTTTTGTCCTCATATATGTGTATATGTGTCTGGAAATGCTGTCCACGGGCGCGGGCTGTGAAGCTCCGCGGTCACCTGTTGCGCTCTGCGCCATTTACTTGTTAAAAATATAAAGGAATGGCAAGTGTGGATGTTAGCTGATATATCATATTATATATTATATTATATTATTGATATATCATACTATGCGATTTATTTATATCAGTTTTAATTCCATGGTTTCTCCTGCAAAGTTATGATTTGACCTGGAAGCAATTCAAATTCTGGCTCGTATGAAACCCATAAATGACTGTAAAAAGTAATTGAGGATATGATTGCTTGTGATTGATTTTGCACATGCATTGAGCTATAATTTCCAGATAGTTTCATTCTTTCTTTCCCTTCTTCTTTCAAGCAATACATCTGTGTCTTCCACATGCATAGTTCATTCCATGCCTTTCCATGCTACACATCATCTAATGTATTCTGGACAAAATATGTCTTGATTAGACTCTCCGTTTGTCTTAGTTGCAGAGTCCATTGGACAGCAAGTATGGCTCTGATTTAACTTATCTTTGCTTACTGTGAATAATGAAAAAAGGGTCTTCAGTTTCTTGGAACTTGTAATGCTTTTGGCTGCCGTTTATAGAGGTTGCTAAACTTTTGTCCTCATGCGTATATATACGCGAAATCTCGATGGATCTTGACAAACTATTTTTTCCCCCACAGCTAGTAAAATTTTAGGCTAAAACATTAAGTTTTTGAGTAGAAAGGCTTTAAATTGCAATATACGGTTCAATTGTACCAACAACTTTGAAAATCGTGACAAAAAGTTTCCAAGTTGAATTGTTGTCAAAATTTTTCAAATCCAGCCAAATTCTAAACGAAAATGTTTTTATTGATAGCTATTTTTATTTTTTGAATATTTGGATGGATATATCGGGTTACCGATCATTTGAAACATCACTTTCTGGGTAGAAAGTTAGAAAAATGGGGTATGCTGGAAAATGCAAATTCTCAATGGATTTGAGCAAACTTTTTTGCTAAAATGTAATAATATTTTAGGAAGGTCTGGAGGGGTGACACTGGTCCTGGAGCAATGCTGGGAACGGGCGAATTCTCAACGGATTTGGACAAACTTTTTTTTGCTGAAAGGTAATAATATTATAGGAAGATCTGGAGGGGTAAACCCGGAATTTCAGCATTTGAAACATTACTTTTTTGGGTAGAAAAGTTGAAAAATTGGGTATGTTGAGAAATGGCGAATTCTCAACGGATTTGGACAAACCTTTTTTTTCCTGAAAGGTAATAATATTTTAGGAAGATCTGGAGGGGTAGACCCGGAATTTCAGCATTTGAAACATTACTTTTTGGGTAGAAAGGTTGAAAATTTGGGTATGTTGAGAAATGGCGAATTCTCAACGGATTTGGACAAACTTTTTATTTTGGCGAAAGGTAATAACATTTTAGAAAAAATCTGGATGGGTGGAACCGGTCCCGGAGCATTTGAAACATTACTTTTTTGGGTAGAACGGTTGAAAAATGGGTTATGTTGAGAAATGGCGAATTCTCAACGGATTTGGACAAACTTTTTTTTTGATGAAAGGTAATAACATTTTAGAAAGATCTGGATGGGTGGAACCGGTCCGGCTTTGCTTTGTGGGTGGGTGGGGGGGGGGGGGGGGGGGGGGCGGAGCATTTGAAACATTACTTTTTTGGGTAGAAAGGTTGAAAAATTGGGTATGTCGAGAAATGGAGAATTCTCAACAGATTTGGACAAACTTTTTTTTTGCTGAAAGGTAATAACATTTTAGAAAGATATGGATGGGTGGAACCGGTCCTGGAGCATTTGAAACATTACTTTTTTGGGTAAAATGGTTGAAAAATAGGGTATGTTGAGAAATGGCGAATTATTCATGGATCGTGACAAACTTTTTTTCCTGAAAGCTAATAAAATTTTAAGAATATCTGGAGGGGTGGAACTGAGCCCAAAGAATTTGAAACATTACTTTTCTGGGTAGAACGTTCGAAAATTGCAATATATGGTTTTTGCGCTGTAATACCTGGTCTTGAGAATTGCACAGAAGACTTGATTTTTTTGTTTACTCTCTTATATGTTGATTCTAAATATGGGCTTACTTTTGAAATTGGTTGATAAACCACATACTTGCTTTTTTGAGTAACAAAATTTCATATATAGGATGTGCACCGCGGTCACCTATTGCGCTTTGCGCCATATACTTGTTCTCAATGGATTTGGACGAACTTTTTTTCTTGAAAGGTCATAATATTGTAGGAAGAGCTAGAGGAGTGAAACCGGTCCCGGAGCATTTGAAACATTACTATTTTGTGTAGAAAGATTGAAAGTGGGGTATGCTGGGAATGAGTGAATTCTCAACAGATTTGAACAATATTTTTTCAAGAGAGGTTATAATATTTTAAGACCATGTAAATGGGTAGAGCTGGTTTTGGAGCGATTGAAACATAATTGTCAGTATTGGAGCAATTGAATCTCAACAGATTTGGATAAACTTTTTTCTCCTGAACTGTTTTGTGGGAGGTTTAGTTCCGCGGTCACCTATTGCGCCTTGCGCTATATACTAGTTTTATTTCAAAGTTTATCATCAAGGCACATTGTCACTTGCAGTGACGTAATAGCAAAAATAACACACTAATAAAATACTAAAAATTACAATGATCCTAATAATTTTTTTTTCATTCTTTATCTGCACGAGCACTTAGTAGGCTGTATGGCATCGTCAAAGAAACAGTAATGCAGGGTAAGGAGAAAGGGGCAAATGTTAAACAGTAATTGTATGTGTAAGTTTGAAGGCTGTTTTAGTCTGTTTAAAAAAGTTGTATGCATCGTTAATTGTCATTTGTTGGTTTGCCAAACTAAATGACGGCGGACGTCATTCACGGGGAAATAATTATGATGGAATCCTAATTTCAAGTGAGCTGGTCTCGTCTAAGTAATAAATGCGATTTGACTGCTCATTTATCTTCCAGCGACATTCCGTTGTGGGGGCATGGTGTATTAATGTCAAATTGAATAATATTAACAATGCAAAAACCAAATAATTCAAATATAAACTATATTGAGCACATTATGTAGAACCTAATAGCGTTTGTGTTCATTTTATGTTAGCTACAATTGAATTAAGAATGTGGTTCAGATAAATCGTGGTAATGATGTCAAAATTATTTCATAATGTTAAGATTGCACAGATTCTAAATTTTGATTTTAATTTTAACAAGGTAATATCGGCTATCGCCAATAGGTGCGCAGCCTCTTTCATTTTGTTAAGCAACAAAATCAAATCAATCAGCATGTCGGCTAAATAAATGCTACAATGACTCTAAAATGAAAAGTGACACAGTTATAGGTCTGGTTTTGGTTTCTGAGGCATTTAAACAATAATAAATAATTTTAAAAAGTAAAATGCAGTTTTTCGAAACTTTTTCGAATTTCAAGGCCCCAAATTTCGAGGTTTTTTGACCATAAATCCAGAACCAATCAAAATGACGCCATGCGCAGAAAAACCCTCCTAGCGACCACCCAGACGGACCTTTATGCAAAATTTCCGCAAATTTCGTTGAAAAACCATGGAGGCCGGGTTCTATATATGCGGACAGACGGACGAAAAATGGGGTAACTGTATAAGCGGGCCTTGGCCGCCTGTCGCTTCGGGCAGGGCGCCAGAGCTCCTCCGGCCTCCGGGCATGGGTGCTACGGCCCCTACACTTCGCCTAGCATGCTTTGCATGCTAGGCTACGCTCCGGGGCCTCCGCACCCATGCCCTACGGCCTCCGGAGCTCTGACTGCCCTGCCCTCCGCGACAGGTGGCCTGCGGCCGCGCAAAAATATTATCAATGCAAAAGCCAAATTAATCAATTTTAAACTCCACTGATCAATTTATGTAGAACCTAATAGTTTTTGTGTTAAATTTAATTCTTGTCCAGTTTATCGGACTTAACTTCCTTCAAACCCAATGTGTTCCAATGAGACTCCCTTCTGCACCAAAATGATCGATTTATGCATGGCCTACCACGAATACAAATTTCTAACCGACAGCAGAAGCAAGGTCGTGGCATAGAAAATAAGTAGATACTGTTGAAGATACTGTTGTAGAAAATTAGCTAAGTGCATTTTCCTCGAGGAGCTATAGGTATCCTTTGGCATTGCATATGAAGATATTGTCTTAACCATGTTTTAATAGTAATAGTTTCCCAACTCCCATATTGTTTAATAATTAAGCACATAGTGCAATAATTATATTTTGATCAGCATCTTTAATTTTTTGGTGTATGCAGTGATCACAATTTTTAAATATATGTTTGTCCAATATGATGTAGTTATTTCTTTTGAAAATATATGAATTGTGTGTAAATATATCACATCCTAACAGTTTAAATAGTGGAGCCCCAATGCATGATTTATTTAGCAGGGAACACAATAAACGCTGTGGAATTGGGAAAATGTGGTTAGAAGGCCTATGATGGGGGAACAGGCCAGGCCATAGTAGAAAGCTGGAGCCAGAACTTGCCTGCTGGAAAAGACCTGCTGGAAAAGCTGTCAACAACAGCTGTTATAAGGCGGACTATGGTTAACTTAAATAAACAGTCACATAAGTCATGTGGAAACATTATTGTCGCTGCAAAGAACTGCCACTGTTTTACAAACAACCTATGGATGCGCCAAGTACCACCTAACATCAAGGCTAAGAAGGAACAAGTTGGAATTGCTCATATGTCCCCAAACTACGGCTGATGCCACCTGTTAGCATCTTGCAACTCTTCTGTGCAAAAATGCTTGTGTTTTCAGCCAAAATGAATGCTTGGGAATTCGAAAAGCTGTTCGTGCATTAAAATCCGATGAGTAATGCCCAGCCTTCATCAGTGACACCAAGGAGCTCATCAACTCAGCATGGGACAAAACAAAAGATATTTCACAGCTGGTCCAGAAAGCTTCTCTGGATCTCAAATCCCATTTCACAGCTGGTCCAAATCTCACCTCAATTTCAATCCATTTCTTGATGATGTATCATTGAATGAGTTTGATGCTGCCTTTGCACTGAAGGTGTTGGCCCTTACATCAGCTATGGCAGTGGGTAAAAACCAAATTTACCAGGAATGCTTCATTTATTTTCTCATTTTCAGTATTCTGCTTCTGCTGGCGTGGTGGATGCTCTGCTCTACTGGGACCTGGTTTTGCCGCATTGGAATGGGCCAGATGAACCATCCCTGCTCAGACTGTGGCCACATTCCCATGAATATACTGTCCCACTAACAACACCTACTCAGCTATTCAAATATTTACTTCATAGTTCAATCCCATTTTATTGTTTCTTTTTCCATTTCATGTTTTGAATTTGTATTTGTATTTGTGTCGAACAATGTAAACACTATTAAAAATAATATAATATAAAGAAGCATAGAAAATAGATGGTGTTGATCGAATTTTTTAGTGTGCTTTATTAGGGGGCTGTTGTAAAGAGGTAAAACTGATTCTTCCGTACGAGTATAGCGGAGCACAGCGTCAGCGCGAGACCAAAAACCATTCAAGAAAGTCAAGCATGCGGCAATCTCCCCCGGGTGGCCTAACGCCACTAGTAGCAGTGAAAAACAACGAAATGAACAAAGGCAAGGCATGGCTCAGTGAAAAGAGAGAGCTCAGACGCGAAAGGCAAAGAAATGCCAGTACACCAAAGGATAAGGCAGAAACAGTCAGATCACCGCGAGAAACTGGGTGAAAAGAGGGGGCCATCAAACTGAGGCCAAGAGGCGCTGAGGCGCAAAGGGAGAAGTGAAAGCATTGGAACTGGAAACAGTTTTTCTTGAAACTATACGATAGTGAACTGAACTAGAGAGGCGGGGGGAGGAGGCGGAGTTGGGAGGGAAGGGGTTTGCTGCCCAATCGCTGGAGAGGTACTGGCCAGGAGGTGACGCGTGCAAGCAAGCTCGCTGGCCCTCCCCCTCCACTCACGCTGCATCCACTCTTCCCCGGGTGTTTGACGGCCGTCAGCGAGGTGCAAAGCTGACTGGTGAAAGAGTGTAGCAGGTTCCCTAACTCACCTACCTATACTGAACCTACTCTAATGATACCTGATGCCTGCAATGTCACTGCCCTACTTCCCCAGACAGCCCTGGGTGGCTGCCCTGGGGGGGGGGGGCGAGGATGAACATGAGACAGAGAAAAAGGGGAAAGGGAGTCAGGGGCCTTGTTGGCGGCGGAGCCAACGCAGGTGATGGGCACTGAGTCCACCTCGAAGGCCAGGCTGGGCTCCCCCGGGTCCGGCGTCCGCCCTAGCACCTGAATTCCGCACACCGCCAGCTTCTGTCTCCATGCGGAAAGGGTCACCGGATGGAAGTGGAGCGCTCGCCCCTTGCATCTCCATTGGCATTTTAGGCTGTGGAGGTTGTGCGGCTGGGGCTTGCAGGGTGTCCGCGTCTGACAGCTGCGTCCCCGACGTCTCCCCCGCTCCAGGCTGCAACTGGGGCCCAGACGAAAGAGAGCCAGCCAGCCAGCCAGATCAGCCTCCAGAGGCACCAGTGACGCGACTGAGCGGCGGATGTGGCATCCCTTGCAGTCCACCACCATGGTGTACTGGAGCTCGCCGCACTCGTCCAGGTGCCGTTGCTCCACGCGGACCAGCTTCCACCGCTGGCGAGGCAGGGCGTCCTTGAGCAGGGCTGCAGAGGCGACAGGGAAGAGCTGGGAGGCAGAGGAGCGATTGGAGGCTGCAGCGGAGAGGTGTCGGCTCCGTAGGTAGCCAAGGTACTCCGTCTGCCAGCGCTGGATGAGGTCCTGAGAGAGGCAATCCTTGTGGGCGAAGCTGGCGCGGAGGCGCTGGGTCTCCTGGAAGGCCGCGGAGGTGAGGAAGTCGATGGGGCGCAGGGGCCTGAAGTCGTCCAAGGCCTCCATGAGGGTGCACAGTGGATGGCAGTTGACCGCGCACTCGATGCATAGGAGGATGGTCACAAAGGTGTCCTCAGAGACGATGCGATGCCACAGCTCTGGCCCCAGGCTCTCCTTCAGCAGTTTCACTTGCACCTCGGATGCTCCATTGAACCAGGGTGCACGTATGGACGTGAGCTGGAAGCGGATGTTGTAGGAGGCGGTCAGGCTGGAGAGGTCGAAGAGCAGGCTGGAGGCGAACTTGAGGAAGGGTTGGATGTCCTTGGCAGCCTTGGTGAAGGCTGGGGTGTGGTCGAACCAGATGGTGAAGCGGATGAGTCCGCTGTGGCACCAAAAGCGCTCCAAGGCATTGCAGACGGCCATGGTACTGTAGTTCTCCAGCATCTCGTAGTGCATGGCCCGGATGACTGCGCAGCTGATCACCAGTACCCACCGCTTGTGCACAACTCCACCCACCTTCACCCTGAAGGGGCCCGCTTGGTCCATGAGGATGGATGAGAAGGGGCCGGAGGCAATGTCCAGGTGCTCCGGGGGAAGGAGGCTGGCGGGAGGATGCACTGGGGGCTTGGCCTTGTAGAGGCGGCAGAGCTGGCAGTCCATCAGAGCAGCGGCAGTCTCCAGGTGCCCCGAGGCCACCCAGAAGACCCGGCTGCCCACGCTGCGTATTCCGCTGCCCACAGCTCGCTCCTAGGCACCGAGATGATGAGACCGCGCTTGTTCAGTGGCAGTAGATGGGCCCGTGAGAGGAGCAGGGAGCAGTGAGGAGATGGCGGTGAGGGCTGGGCAGCGTAGAGAGCATATCCGTAGGCTGTATCGGAGGCGTCGGAGGTGATGATGAGATGGACAGGCCCAGAGCCACAGTAGCTGAAGTGGGGGAAGCGCATGCTTGTGGCCTGCTCCAACTGCGGCTGCAGTTTCGTCCAGTGTGGCAGGAACTCCTCCGGCACCAGCTGATCCCACTCCTTGCATTTCTATGCATGCGGAGGTGGTCCTGTAGGGTGAGGGGCATGAAGAAGCCGAGAGGGTCGTAGAGTTTGGCCATGGCGCTGGCCAGGAGGCGGATGGAGAGCTGCTTGCCCTTCAGGAAGCCGAAGTACACGGGCTTGACACCAATCATGTCCATCCCCAGGTCCCACACCAGTCCCAGGTTGGTGAACTGCTGGTCCCCCGTGTAGGCATCCTCAGGTAGGCTGGCCTTGATGGAGGGGGCATTGCTGCGGAAGGAATGGAGGTTGAACTGGGCGGAGGCGCAGAGGGCCCTGAGGCTGCGAGCAATGCATCTGCCATCGTCCGAAGACTCGAAGCCAAAGATGGTATTGTCAGCATAGGTGTGGCTTGGAATGGACCCCACCTCGTCCGCCGTGAGCCCGCAGAGCTGGTCAGAGGCAATGGCGTCCTTGCAGAGTAGCCGGATGCAGACCTGGAGTAGCCAGGGACTGGCAGAGCAGCCCATGATGACCCGGCAGTAGCTCCAGAGTTGCCAGTTGGATGGTGAAAGAGGTTGGCTGGAGTCCCGGGGTAGGATGATGCAGAGAGCCGACTGATGCTCTGGCCACACCCTGAGGCTGTAAAATGCCCGGCGCAGGTCGGCTGCAAGAGCAAAAGGTGAGGCCCGGAGAAAGAGCTGCACCTGGAGAAGCTCTGTGAGCAGGCTGGGCCCAGGATCAATGAAGTCATAGAGGCACCACGGAGGCGTTCCGCAGGAGCTGGAGGCGTCCACCACCGGGCGGACCTTGGGCCCCGGTGCCGGAAAATGCGGTAGGTGATGGATGAGGTCGCCGGTGGGGGTGGCCTCAGAGATGGGCACAATCAAGCCCTCCGCTGCCTGGCTGGCAAACTCCTGGTAGTAGGTGTCTCTTTCCACGCCCACCAGCTGCCGGTCCGTCAACCTCGCGTGGGACATGGCCTGGGCAAAGTTTGAGGCCAGTGGGGCCGCGTTTGCTTTGAAGGGGAGCGGGACATGGAAAGCACCATCAGTGTTGCGGAAGATGCGGGACTCCAAGGAGGCCATGTGCTCGTCCACTGTGGTCAAGTGGGAGCCGGCATCCTGAGTGAAGCCTAGCATGTCCAAAGCCATCTGGTGCTCCAGGAGCTCCATGAAGGAGACGGGGCCGCGATGGTGCCAAGGATGGTCTGGCTGCTGGAGGCGTGGAAGAAAGCCGTGTCCGTCACGCTTGCCTGGTGTCTGGAGACAGCCCATGAGGACTGTGCCAAATGAGGTGTGGTAGGCGCTGAGTGATGGACCAAGAGGCGTGGAGGGGCAGGTGGAACCGATGACGGACTCGTAGACGTTGAGGCCGAGGATGATGTCCACCATGGCCGGCTGCACCTTGGCCGGAGGCAGGTTGGCCAACCTGTACTCCGTAGGCCCGAGGCGCTGAAGGAGGCTGGAGGGAAGGCTGAAGCCGCCGATGGAGAGGTCCGGACAGAGGACCGCTGCTTGGTAGGCCTTGAAGGAGAGGCGGCGCCCATCGCGCCCCACCACCACCAGGTAGACGGGGCAGGTGCGGAGGGTCTTTGTGTGGCCCATGCCGCCGTACGAGACCGTCACTGTCTTGGGAGGCAGGGCTCGCAGGCCCAGCTCCTGCACCACACTCTCCCGCACCCAGCTGAAAGTAGCTCCTGAATCAAGAAGCATGAAAGCCTGGACTGTGGAATGTCGGCAATCACTGGTGATGGAGGCCTTGAAGGTGGCCAGTAAAGACGTCGGTGTCCCCGCTCACCCGCTTGTGTTCAAGCTGGCATGGTTGGTGGAGGAGAAGGAGCTGAGGGCCGTGCTGGGCTGCTCCCCAAGGAGGGCGGTGTGGTGGCGCAGCTGGCAGCTGCTGACCTGGCACCCTCCCGACTTCACCTTGCACCCTCGGACTCCTCCCTGGTGTGTGCCTAGGCAAAAGTAGCACAGATGGCGGCTAGAAGCATTCGCCTTGCGCTCAGAGGGAGTCTTGAAGGCCGTGCACTTGATGGCGGAGTGGGGGGCACCGCAGAAGGGACAGCAGTGGTTGGCCCAGCCATCTCGGCTGCCCCACCCTCCCCGCCCTGACCTCCTCTGTCCTCCCTTTGACCCCCACCCTGGAAACTAGATGGAGGCTTTCGTGGCCCACCCCCGCGAGGGGCAGGGCAGCTGGAATGGAAAAAGGAGGTCTTGTGAGCTGAGTCGTTGGCCTGGGCGCTGGAGCGGAGGAGCTTGAGCTCTGCGGAGAGCAACTCCTCCAGGGCCTTGTGGCCAGGCACTGCCGTCTGCCCCGCCCACAGCCACTGCTTCTGGATGTCACGGGCCAAGGTAGGCAGTAGCTTTTGCAGCAGTGTGTAGGTGTGGGTGTCGAGGGCATCGTCTGGCACCCCCAGTGTGCGCAGGCAGGCGCAAATGAGGTGGAAGCCATCAGTGAACTCCTCCAGCACCTCCAGGTCATCCTCCGCCACTGGCTGCAGCCCCGCCAACTCCTGAAATAGACTGGTGCGGACTTGCTCCGCCCTGTTGTAGTTGTTGTCGAGGATCTTGAGGGCATCGGTGAAGGCGGTGGCGCTGTGCTGGTCGAGGGGGGTGATCTTGGCCAGGGCCTTGCCGTCGAGGTTGTTGCGTAGCCAAGCAAACTTGTCCTCGGGGTGCAGGGCGGCATTGGCCTCGAGTCGATGGCGGGCCCAGGAGCGGAAGTGGGCGTAGGCGCCGATGTCAGTCCCATCGAAGACTGGGTAGTTGTGGGTGAGCTTGGGGAGAAGCTCCTTGAGGGCGGGCTGAGCAGGGGCCTGAACTGGCAGGGCTCCCGGCGGGGGTGCCAGAGGTGGGGCGCCTGGCTGATGCATGGCCCCTACCACCGCCATCAGCGCTGCCTGCTGCTGCTGGAGCATGTCGGCCAGCATCTGTTGCTGGGTTGCCTGCTCCATAGCCGCCTGCTGCTGGGCTGCCTGCTGCAGCTGCAAAAACTGTTGCATCATTTGAGCCAGGGCACCGGCCATGCCGTCTGCCCCCGGAGCTGGAACAACAGCAGCCTGGATGGCGACAGGGGCGTAGTTGGCGGCCCGGGCACCTGCGTCGTTGGGGACGGCCACTCCACCGTTGAGCAGCTGCTGGACCATCGGCCGAGGCCCTGCGCTGGCACCGTCGGGCTGGTCGCAGTCCCAGCAGAGCACTTGGAAGCCAGTGTCCTTCTTGCCATCGTCGGAGAAGGTGGCGAGGACGGTCCAGGAGTCGACTGCTGCTGACCCTGGAGGCTGGAAGCGCCGATCCAGGCCAGCCAGGCAGAAGACGCCTTTGCAGGTGCCACAGATAATGCGGTGGGCGCTGTGCTTCCCGTCCGCCCCGGCGGAGCAGTCGTTACAGCACTTGCGCCTCAACTTGAGAGGAAGGACAGGAGGGGCCATCCTAGGTTTGAGGCATTAGATGGTGGAAGAGAGGGAGGCGAGCCTTGCTGAAGCCGAGGACGATCTCGAGGCTGTAGCCGGCGTGCCAGACCCAGAAGCCCACCAGAAACCCGTGGGAGGCCCAGATTCTTACCACAAAAACAGACTCCAAATCGCTTCTTCCGTTTATCAAGTTGTGAAATTGGGCTCGTACGAGTAAGCAGCGTCAGCGCAAGACCAAAAACCGTTCAAGAAAGTCAAGCATGCGGCAAAAACACCATTGGGTATGTCATGTTGCCTTTGTATGTTGGTTAAATCTACAATCACTTGTGTTTCATTGATCTTGATACATAATGCCTCTGTTGCTTGCGTTCTTATTGGTGGCTACAATTGTGTATTTTATGTTATATGTTTCCCTACATATGGTATATGCTACATTATTATTTTATTTGATTCTGCCAAAAAAATAAAGTTAAATTTCGGTTTATTTTATTCATAAAACAAAACTTCAACTGCTTATAACATGAATAGTAAATACACATTTCATGGATCTGGAGTAGCTTACTTGAAGGAAGGGTGTCTATGGCTGGATGGCGAAGGGCATTTAGTTGGATGCTGGCGAGGTCTCCCCCAGTCGACCTTTGTGTTTAGCTGTTTTGCAAAATGTGTGAAAAGAGAATCATTAGTTTTGTCCTTTCATAAAAAATCAATATTTATTGCTAGTGGGTCGTGCTTGGCTATAAATGGAAAAACAACTAAGGTTTCTGGACATGGAATGCTCATTGGAAATCCAGAAAACCCATTCAAATTTGTGGCAATTGGACAGTACAGAAAAATAGATAATTTGGCCGGTTCATGTTTACCTCAGACGGAAGCAACTGCCAGCCAAATCAAGAGTCATAGTTTGATGGATAATTCACCCCAAATTGATTCTGCCTGTTTCGAATATAAACACAATAACACACAAATGTCATGCAATATGTCTGAAATAGATAAAACACACAATATCACGCAGAGCAATGCTGAATCATGGAAGTCAGGAATAGATACTGATGTGACGGCAGACGATGTTTTTGAAATAACTAGTGCCAAAGACAAATTATTTGTAAGTGAAAATATTGCTGATGTTTCCAGTCATTTTTCTGGGAATCCGTCAAATCACACTCAACAACAGGAACATTTTAACGTTGAAAAAAAGATCCAGGCAGTCGGACCAGCTAAACCAAGTATGCCACATTTTTCAAAACCTGTCAATAAAAACATCAGCAAAATTGAATCAGCCAAAATAATTGATATTTCAAATACAATGAAACGAAGAATTTTAACTACTACAGGTCTTAAGTCTAGCCATCATGCAATAAAGACTGTACACAAAACGGTGCATCTTCTAATTTATGATCTACTAACAGAATCATATCATATGTCACTACAGGATAGATTATTAACCATTACTTCTAATAACATAGAGTTTGTCATTGAACATGATGCTTTCTACAGAATGTTGCTAAAAGACACCATCATCCCCACTGGGGGTGAATATTAAAGGACACTTTTATAAATCTATGATTTCTCTTTTTTTGATATTTTATAAATTATGAATAGTATATTCTCAAATAAAAAAATATACCATTTTTTGTAAAATTTGTATCTGAAAAAGAGGGAGGATGGGGTTTTTGTTTTGTTTGGTTGGTTTTTGGGTGGGGTTGTTTTTTGGGTTTTTGGGTGGGGTAGGAAGTTAGCCTATGCAGCGGAGCAGCCCTAGCGCTCCGCGGGTATATTATGGCTAGTCAAAGACACAGGATACAAGACCAATATGATACATCATAAAAAGTTTATGAATGCTCAATCATCAACAAGTATATGGCGCAAAGCGCAATAGGTGACCGCGGAGCGCATCTTATATATGAAATTTTGTCACTCAAAGAAGCAAGTCTGTGGTATTGGTATCTCAATCAATTTCAAAAGTCTGTGGTATCTCACAGATTTAGAATTAACATATAAGACTTGTGAACAAAAAATCAAGTATTATGTGCAATTCTCAAGACTTCAGGTATTACAGCACAAAAACAATATATTGCAATTTTGTCCAAATCCATTGAGAATTCGCCATTTCTCAACATACCCCATTTTTCAACCTTTCTACTTAATAAAGTAATGTTTCAAATGTTCCGGGACGTGTTCCACCCCTCCAGATCTTCCTAGAATTTTATTACCTTTCAGGAAAAAAAAGTTTGTTAAAATCCGTTGAGAATTGAGCCTTTTACAGCATACCCAAATGTGCAACCTTTCTACCCAAAAAAGTAATGTTTCAAATGCTTCGGGACTTGTTCCACCCCTCCAAATGTTCCTAAAAATTTATTACCTTTCAGGGAAAAAACGTTTGTCAAAATCCGTTGAGAATTGGGCCTTTTACAGCATACCCAAATTTCAACCTTTCTACCCATAAAAGTAATGTTTCAAATGCTCGGAAACCGGTTCTACCCCTCCAGATCTTCCTAAAATTGCATTACCTTTCATGAAAAAAAAAGTTTGTCCAAATCCGTTGAGAATTCGCCCGTGGACAGCATTTCCAGAAATATATATATATACCTACATGAGGACAAAACATTAGTAACCTCTATAGAACTCAGTAAGGACTTACTATGTTTAAGGACTAACTATGTTGTACACGAGCCTGCAAAAATGTGTACCAGAAGGTAGGGGTAGGGAACAAGCCCCTACTCCTGGTAGGCATGTGCCCGCCATCCGGTATAGACTAACCGGATACTTGCCACTGTTTGATGACCCATCTGACCCCCTCACGAAACACGAAGCATTGAGAGAGAAGCTAACGGCTCTAGAGCGAGATCTGAACCGATGCCGCTACCACATTGACAAAGAAATCTACGAGCCACTACATCGTTTTGTCTGGACCAAGATGGTGGGAGCCAGAAGACAGCTCGAGCAAGGATCCATCGGGGAGAGTAACATGAATCGATCAACCATGGCCACGGCTGACCAGGAGGACATAACCCAATGCATTAACGCAACATCACCCTCCACGAGCGTGCTCATGATGGGAGCAAATTGGAGCAATATTGAGGCAGAATTCGTGATCGCCGACCTCATGAGCGACGATGATCTGGGAAGAACGATTCAGGAACTGAGTCTTGGAGGAGAGGTGGGGGAACTGCTGACGGGACCCCCCCCCCAGAAATGCTAAAGGAGACAGAAGAGGAAGAATTGACCTCTGACGTCGAGATCCTGGAGGAGAGGACAGTGACTGAACCTAAATCCCCAAGACGGAAGAAGACACCTTGGAAGATACAATACCTCATCAACCTACTCAGCTGCGAAGCACTGGAGTACTACATGCTGTATCCGGCGATGAGCAAAGATCACATACCCATGAACCAAATCTTCCAAGTCGGAACCTTGGGAGCCACGCTTCCTCTGGTGCACCTCCACACGCCCAAGGAGCACAACTACGTCACTCCCCTACCGCAAGTGAGACAGATGAGGAGGCTCAAGGGCTTTAAGAATGCCGACACTGTCTACCTCATGGCCAACTTATACCATCAGACCTTCATGCAGTGTCTACGACAGAGTCGGAGACTCAAGGTCCTCAAGCTGAGCGTCATCTCACAAACGATCTGGAATGCCCTACCTCCCGGACTAGAAGGAGTAGCGGCGTGGGATGGAACTCTTGAGCGTCTTCCGAAACCAAACGTGAGATGGATGACAATTGGCCCTGGCCTCTCCATAACAGACGTAGTGGAGCGAGACCCCCCATTGGAGAAGCTGCCGATTTACGGTTGCACACAGTTTGATGCCAATGACTGGGCCGCCCTCTCTCAGCTGCCTCAGCTGCGGACCCTCCATATCAACTTGGAAGTGGTGGAGAACGTCATTGCAGAGATGAAGTGGCATCTGCCACTACCCCAACTATGGAGACTGACCTTCAACTGGCACGCGACCATACAAATGCCTAACCTGAAGAGACTCACTCCCAACTTCAGAGTCCTCTCCCTACCCAGGCTCAGGGGACCCAGGGAGGAAGCATGAAGCCGGTGGGCAGGAGCGTGGGACATGAAGCCAGCCAAGCTGGCCACACTGGACATCCAGGCTCAAGGAATGGAAAAGCCATCGTGGGATGTGTCCATGGGATCCATCCCACTGAAGGAGCTCACATGGCTACGGATAATCAGCCCCTTCGTTGGCCTGAGTGCGCTAACTCCCAAGCTTGTAGTGGCTACCACAGCAGACAAGGGGATCTGCCAACAACCGTCACAAAGGTGCAATACGTGGGACATGCCTCCGCAGAAGAGTCACTGGCACTGCCACGACGGCTCATGCGCTTCCCTGCATTGAACCACCTTGCCGTGTTAGACCTACAAGGATTGGAGACAGAGGCAACTGAGCAATGCTTCGTCCTATCACGCCTAACGCGGGTTACTCATCTCCTGATGGATCAAGCTTCCTGGTGTTCTGTCTTAGTCGTGACTCCAGCAGACAAGAACCTGCTGGGAGGAGAGACCCTTCCAGGACTCCCACCTCCCGATCTGAGACAACTGCGACTCCACTTGACTCCCCACCTCCTCTACCCAAGAAGGGAGATGGCCCCAGCGGCCAAGGAAGACATTGACCAGCCTGCTCGTCTGCTGAGTCGAGTGGAGTTTCCGTTTGTCTTGGAGTTGTTCGACGAGAACGGGATGAAGGCGAATGGCT
>JASANA010012599.1:0-23805 GCA_030248095.1 Ptycholaimellus sp. GST1_10 | reverse complement strand
TTGGGTGAACCTAAATGGGCCTGTAAAAGCATCCAGCATCCACCGCCCTACTTTGCTTACTTGAATATCCACTAACATTGGGGGGATAGTTGGATAAGTTTTCATTTGTGGGGGATAGTTGGATCTATTAGGGGGGACAGTTGAACTCTAAAAATAGTATTGATGTGTTTCAATAAGTTTAAAGTATCTTTAACTTTGGGGGGATAATTGGGTGAGCCTAAATGGGTCTGTAAAAGCATCCAGCATCCACCGCCCTAATTTGCTTACTTGAATATCCACTAACATTGGGGGATAGGTGGATAAGTTTTCATTTTGTGGGGGATAATAGCCTAAATAGGCCTGCAAAAGCATCTGGCATCCACCGCCCTAAATGGAACCAACTACACTAATTATTTGAGCTAAGAATTGGTTGATGAGGAGATCATAGTTGATTTGCCAGTATCAGGGGCAGAGCTAGCTTTTATTGCATCTGGGACCCCATTTTTGAAATCTATGCACCAAAGAAGACCCTAAACTATAAAAATATTTTTTTCATTATTTTTACTCCATAAAAAAAACGGAAAAATTATAAAAAGCTTTTTGGCATGACAATTAAAATTTGATAACATGGAGTTGTTTAGCGATTAGTTTGCAGAAAAGGAGGCAAACGGAGGCCACAAGGTTTGAAAGGGCAAATGGCTGGAAGGCAAGATGGGGATAGAATAATGCAAATGGTTGGGATTATAGGTATTGTATTTGGGCTGCATGGTTCCCGCTACACGGGTGCTCAGCTTTTTTCATGCATTAGCCTCTTTTTTGGTCTTTTGACTCTTCTGATAACCCACCCCACCCAATGGCCAATTACAGCCACACCAAGTGAATGCAACACCTGGCTGTCCTCGAGGGACGTCAAAGATTAGGCACCCAACCCGAGTGGGGTTAGGTTGCCAAAGAGGTTCGAGGCTTATTTGTTTGGGAATATTTATCTTTAATGACTGAAATATTGCCCAATTGGTTAGTTTTCAATTCTGTGCAGTTCTAAAACATTGATAAAAGTCACATTTTCGATGTTTTAATCACATTCCCGTAATCGAGGCAAGCTCTATAACTCAGAATCGTGTTCCCCGACCCTGATTTACCCAAAAACACTCTCACCTCCTCAGAGAAAAGATCGGGAACCTCCCTGGATATACACCACCTCAAACTACTCACATCAGACCTCACAGACCAATCATTTGTGAAGTTTGCAGGAATCTGCTTCAGGCAAATTAAGGGAGTGAGTATGGGGGCAAGCTGCAGTCCGATAATTGCAGACTTGGTCCTATCAAAAATGGAGTTCGACTTCTGCATCAACAGAGAAAACTCCTGCGCAGCTAAGCAACTTAGATATTGTCGTCGATATGTAGATGATATCCTGGCAGTAAATACAGATGTCCTACAGACTAGGTATCTGGGCATCTACCCCAGGTCTTTGCCACTCAACTTCGAGGACGCAAAGAACGGATGGCTACACTTCCTGGACCTGGATATAGAGTCAGGAGGGATGAAAAGAAAGCTCTACGATAAAAGAAGAGACTTCAATTTCAAAGTCCTAGCGCTTCCTTTTAAGGGAAGCAACCAAGACAGCCGAATCGGGCCTAATGTCCTATTCAGCCAGGTAATTAGGATTGCTAGAGCGACTAATACTTGGGAATGTTTCACAGAGGACATGCTGCTCCTATGTGAAACCTTTGTCGATAGAGGGTTTCTCCTAGTGGAAATAGGAAAAACCATCGCTAGAGTTGTAGGCTCATACCCCTACCTCGCTTCACACATGGAAGGACACACAAAAACAAAGTGGTCCAACCTGGATTGTATCTTGCTACGCACACTAGCCGGCATGAGAATGAGTCAACGAGATTCATTGTCTGCCAAACCACAGCAGGCTTATACTGAAGAGCCAACCTGCTCGGGTCTATAATTAAATGGCGAAACCTGAGTCATCGCTGGATCAGCGCGATCTGCGATTTGGCCTGTGATTTCAATCAGATCTCACTAAGGCCCGCCCTTCTCAACAGCTCATCTGAGCTACGAGAGCGTAGATGGGCATACGGATGACCAGTATAATGGAAAATCCACCCTAAGCGCAGTCAAAACACTTCCATTCGTGGATAGTGCTATTGACTACATTGCATAAGCAGGACAAATTGTTCACCAGAAGCTTCCCTCATTGAGCTTTGCCGTCGCCTACGGTGACTATTGGCATAATACTTGCAGAAAAAATCTGTTGAAATTCATAAAAAAACTCGAAAAGGCATAAAATTTGGAAAAAATGTCTGCAAGTTGAGGTTGAGGTTGAGTTTCTGGCCTGTAAAAGCATCTGGCATCCACCGCCCTACATGGGAGTATTGGGTGAGCCTAAATAGGCCTGTAAAAGCATCTAGCATCCACCGCCCTACATGGGAGGATTGGGTGAGCCTAAATAGGCCTGTAAAAGCATCTGGCATCCACCGCCCTACATGGGAGGATTGGGTGAGCCTAAATAGGCCTGTAAAAGCATCTGGCATCCACCGCCTTAATTTGCTTACTTGAATATCCACTAACATTGAGGGGATAGTTGGATAATTTTTAATTTGTGGGGGATAGTTGGATCTTTTAGGGGGGACAGTTGAACTCTAAAAAATTGTTTTTTTTGTGTTTTAATAAGTTTAAAGTATCTTTAAATTTGGGGGGGGATAATTGGGTGAACCTAAATGGGCCTGTAAAAGCATCCAGCATCCACCGCCCTAATTTGCTTACTTGAATATCCACTAACATTGGGGGGATAGTTGGATAAGTTTTCATTTGTGGGGGATAGTTGGATCTATTAGGGGGGACAGTTGAACTCTAAAAATAGTATTGATGTGTTTCAATAAGTTTAAAGTATCTTTAACTTTGGGGGGGATAATTGGGTGAGCCTAAATGGGTCTGTAAAAGCATCCAGCATCCACCGCCCTAATTTGCTTACTTGAATATCCACTAACATTGGGGGATAGGTGGATAAGTTTTCATTTTGTGGGGGGATAGCCTAAATAGGCCTGCAAAAGCATCTGGCATCCACCGCCCTACATGGGAGGATTGGGTGAGCCTAAATAGGCCTGTAAAAGCATCTGGCATCCACCGCCCTACATGGGAGGATTGGTTGAGCCTAAATAGGCCTGTAAAAGCATCTGGCATCCACCGCCCTACATGGGAGGATTGGGTGAGCCTAAATAGGCCTGTAAAAGCATCTGGCATCCACCGCCCTACATGGGAGGATTGGTTGAGCCTAAATAGGCCTGTAAAAGCATCTGGCATCCACCGCCCTACATGGGAGGATTGGGTGAGCCTAAATAGGCCTGTAAAAGCATCTGGCATCCACCGTCCTACATGGGAGGATTGGGTGAGCCTAAATAGGCCTGTAAAAGCATCTAGCATCCACCGCCCTACATGGGAGGATTGGGTGAGCCTAAATAGGCCTGTAAAAGCATCTGGCATCCACCGCCCTACATGGGAGGATTGGTTGAGCCTAAATAGGCCTGTAAAAGCATCTGGCATCCACCGCCCTACATGGGAGGATTGGGTGAGCCTAAATAGGCCTGTAAAAGCATCTGGCATCCACCGCCCTACATGGGAGGATTGGGTGATCCTAAATAGGCCTGTAAAAGCATCTGGCATCCCCCGCCCTACATGGGAGGAATGGGTGAGCCTAAATAGGCCTGTAAAAGCATCTGGCATCCACCGCCCTACATGGGAGTATTGGGTGAGCCTAAATAGGCCTGTAAAAGCATCTAGCATCCACCGCCCTACATGGGAGGATTGCGTGAGCCTAAATAGGCCTGTAAAAGCATCTGGCATCCACCGCCCTACGTGGGAGGATTGGGTGAGCCTAAATAGGCCTGTAAAAGCATCTGGCATCCACCGCCCTACATGGGAGTATTGGGTGAGCCTAAATAGGCCTGTAAAAGCATCTAGCATCCACTGCCCTACATGGGAGGATTGGGTGAGCCTAAATAGGCCTGTAAAAGCATCTGGCATCCACCGCCCTACATGGGAGGATTGGGTGAGCCTAAATAGGCCTGTAAAAGCATCTGGCATCCACCGCCCTACATGGGAGGATTGGGTGAGCCTAAATAGGCCTGTAAAAGCATCTGGCATCCACTGCCCTACATGGGAGGATTGCATGAGCCTAAATAGGCCTGTAAAAGCATCTGGCATCCACCGCCCTACATGGGAGGATTGGGTGAGCCTAAATAGGCCTGTAAAAGCATCTGGCATCCACCGCCCTACATGGGAGGATTGGGTGAGCCTAAATAGGCCTGTAAAAGCATCTGGCATCCACCGCCCTACATGGGAGGATTGGGTGAGCCTAAATAGGCCTGTAAAAGCATCTGGCATCCACCGCCCTACATGGGAGGATTGGGTGAGCCTAAATAGGCCTGTAAAAGCATCTGGCATCCACCGCCCTACATGGGAGGATTCGGTGATCCCAAATAGGCCTGTAAAAGCATCTGGCATCCACTGCCCTACATGGGAGGATTGGATTGGCAGGTAGAGTAAATGGCATGGGGGGCAGCTTACAGTGGGGTAAACGGCTGAGAAGACAAACTGCTTTAGGATCTTTAGGATCAAACGCAAAAAATAAGCTCTCAAATGTTTTCACCACAGTTCAAACGGTTGTGATGAGGTGGGGCTAATGAGGGAGATGAAATAAATGGCTGGAGATTACAATCGTCTGGGGGAATCATTGCTGAAGAGCTAATTGCTCAATCTTTCTAATTCTTGTTGCATTGGAAAGAGCATGCACGAATTGACCAAAACTCGCGAGAAATCAGCTGAAAGTTGCAGAGCTTTTGTGAAATTCATGAAAATATGTTTGTCCGAACTCCTTCTTCTTCTCCTTCTCCTTCTTCTCCTCCGCATCTGCTCAATGGACGATAGTAGGTATTCATTTCTTCCCCCACCCCCCCCCCCCCTCCCCGGGACCTTGGGCCTCAGCTATTTATTTGTTCATAAGTCTTCAGTTTTACTGACGAGCTATATGTACCATTGGTGTAGTGGTGTAAACGATGGGACAGCCGGATGAAACTGGCAGGTTCGAATCCTTCTGAGGCATTCATTTTAATTTTGGAACATTTAAAGTTAAGTAATAACTGGTAACATTGGCAGCGTAAAGCCAAGAAAATTTGCCAATTTTTTCAGTTTGCCATTAATTTTTCATTTTATTTTTATTTTTCTAAACTTTTTTGATTTTGTTATATTTTTTTAATAAATTTATTTTTTTTTATTTATAATTTATTTATCTAATAAAATTTCAACCAAGTATATAACCAACAGTTTAAAAAAATAACATAAATTAACACAATGTTATTTTTGCATGTTTAAAGTTGAAGAAATATAGTACCATCGTCAAGTCGAAAGTAAGCTCTTTTCTCCCAAATTATCAGTTGACCCGAGTGTAAAGCGAAGGAAATTTCCCTACTACTAGTGGAATCTGCTGTGTCACTTGTATTTTGTTTGAGCGCGCATGAAAAGAGTTATTGAACTGCGCGCGAAAACAAAATGCAAATGCCCCACAAGCAGATTCCACTAGTAGTAGGGAAATTTCCTTCGCTTTACACTCGGGTCAACTGATAATTTGGGAGAAAAGAGCTTACTTTCGACTTGACGATGGTACTATATTATATTATTCATTTTCGAATTTTGTCTTTTTGTTATATTTTTTAAATAAGTTTATTTTTTATTCTCCTTAGTAATATTTTATAAATAAGTTTATTTTTTATTGTTCATATTCGAATGTTTTCTTTTTGTTATATTTTAAAATAAGTTTATATTTTATTCACTTTTTTATTTATCTAATAAAATCTTAACTAAATATATTACCAACAATATAAAATTTGTATTTTTCCACTTTATACTATATTAAAAGTGGAAGAAATATCTGGTACCATCGACAGGCCAAATGTGGGTCTCTTTTCTCAAAATTTGGAATTGCCTCGAGTAAAAAGTCAAGCAAATACAAGGTCTACTAGTGGAATCGGCGGCGACACCTGCATTTTGTTTTTGGGCGCGCATGGAAAGAGACACTGAACTGCGCGCCAAAAACAAAATGCAACTGACCAAGCAGCAGATTCCACTAGTAGAAATTGTATTTCCTTGACTTTTTACTCGAGGCAATTCCAAATTTTGAGAAAAGAGACCCACATTTGGCCTGTCGATGGTACCAGATATTTAGGTTTTGGGCTGCATGTGTCCCGCTACATGGGTGCTCAGCTTTTTCATGCTTTTTTTCTTTTTGGCAATAACCTTTTTTTGGCCTCAGTATGCCTTCTTTTCTGGTTCAAGTCTCAAAGAAGAGCTCCGGTTTCAAGGAAGACAATTCATGGGCAAATGCAACTTGTAAATGTAAACTCTCGAGCCTAGAAAATCTCACTAAATTCATGGACAACTTATGCATGAAAATTGGAAGAAAAAAAATGACCAAGGACAGAAACAAAATCGCGTTTTTTTGACCGCGGAGCGGCCCGAAGGGCCGCTCCGCGCTCTATAGAGGTTACTGAATTTTTGTCCTCATATATGCGTATCTTATATAATACGGGTGATGCCATTTTCTCTCTTGGAGGGTACCCTGGGGGTGGGATGGTTTCTGAGTGTACCCAGGCATATGATAGCATTTTGGATAGATCTCGGAAAAGTTTGGCAGAATGTCTTTACGGTCCTCGCCATCCTTCCTTAAAAGCAAATTATGATCGAAAACGTGTCAAATTTTGTCATTTGAAAGAGGGCGGCTGGGGGCAGGAGACGGTGCGGAAGGAGCTGGAGCGGGCGGAGGAGAAGCCGAAGGAGATCGAGCAGTGGATAGGCTCCATGAAGGAGCTGCACAATGCCAAGGCCGCCACCAGCGTCCACTACACCCGCCCCATGCCCGACCTCGACAGCCTCATGGCCGAGTGGCCGCCCCAGCTGGAGGAGGAGCTGAGGCATCTCGACCTCCCAAGGTTGGCCTAAGCTGAAAGAGGGCGGCTGGGGGCAGGAGACGGTGCGGAAGGAGCTGGAGCGGGCGGAGGAGAAGCCGAAGGAGATCGAGCAGTGGATAGGCTCCATGAAGGAGCTGCACAATGCCAAGGCCGCCACCAGCGTCCACTACACCCGCCCCATGCCCGACCTCGACAGCCTCATGGCCGAGTGGCCGCCCCAGCTGGAGGAGGAGCTGAGGCATCTTGACCTCCCAAGGTTGGCCTAAGCTGAAAGAGGGCGGCTGGGGGCAGGAGACGGTGCGGAAGGAGCTGGAGCGGGCGGAGGAGAAGCCGAAGGAGATTGAGCAGTGGATAGGCTCCATGAAGGAGCTGCACAATGCCAAGGCCGCCACCAGCGTCCATATGCGTATCAGGTCGCTGGTTGCATTATCCGTAGCAGCTCGTTTGCCAGATATTCCAAAGATTTTGAATATTATGTTATTTTGACTAAATCCATGAGTTTTTGGGTCTGTCCTTGTGACTTGAAGCAGTTGAGTAGAAGTTTTCTTAGCAAAAAACATAAAGTAATTGCAAATTGAGGCATTGATTAGCCAAAATATGAAGCATCTCAGGACTGGGTAGGACATCATTCCTCTCTCAGCAAACTGTCTGACTGCCCCATCTACCAGTGGAAGGAAAGCAATTGCTCCAATATGCGCAGAGGGCACTGAAACGTCAGGAATTGCGGCGGTGACTCGTACATGCCTACCTCCACCTTACCTTCCAGAGTTTCAGTGTAAGCATAGCTGGCAAAATTCATCAACTCAAAATTTGCATCGCAGTATAATGATGATCTTATGAACACGGGATGGATCTTATGAAATTGGAAAACAGTTCATGGGGTACATTTTGGGAGCATTTGCTAGTGCTGAATAATATACAACCTTTTCGATTTTCTGATAACTATGGACACGTAATACCAGCAGATTCTTAAATGAAAAAATTTCAAGCAGATAAAATGTTTTTGGAGAAAATTAGGCAAATAAAATGCAAGACACAAAATGGGGTTAAAGCAGAGGATAAAGTGGGTTTGGGGGCTGGACTGCGGCTCGCTCAACGCTCGCGTCCGTCACGACTGCCCTCCACCGCTTGGTCCTGATAACTTTGCAGCAGTTATGAATAGGCTCTGATTTTGAGTTTCATTTTGAATCTAATTTGAAAGCATCTTAATTTGAATCTAATAAGCAGTTATTGCTGCCAAGGAGGCTTAGGTCCAGCCATTTCTTTGGCTTTCTGAACAATCATCTCCCATTGATTTACAGGCGCCTTCCAAAAATATCTGAGATAGAAGCTGTAGTAAAGTGCGTTTTGTGCAGCAATCTGCTTGTGAATTCGTTCTGAACGGCGGTTTTTGGATGGCTGCTTTTGCTGACCTTCCCACCATCTAATGCCGCAGTTTGGATTCCAAGGGAGAGGAACAAGCTCATGAGTGATCTTAAGTTTGGAAAGATGTGCCTGGAAGTCTGGTAGGTCTGGGGTGAGGATGTATCTAAGGATAGCATGATTGAGGTTGTCCATGCAAACGATGCGAAACGGACCGTCCCATCTCAATGGATCCCTCTTATGGATATGGCTTCCCTCCACCTTCTTTCTCACCATAGCACCCTCCATCATCTCAACGGGCATATACATCTTATTCGACCACTTTCCAGCTATCTCAGCCTCTGACTTCCTAGCTTCCTCTCTCATTCGCTCCTCCGCTTTCACCAACTGCAGCACCATTTGACGCTGGGTGGTTTCCTCCTCGGAATAGTTCATGGCCGCCTCTAATATGGCCTCTGATGGCATGCGCATGTCAGTTTTGAACATGGCAAAATAGGGCGAAACGCCGATGGATCTATGGCCCACCGCTCGATAGGGCATGAGGGAAAGATTGATGAATCTGTCCGGAGCTATCCAATCGGATTTGTCCATGCCACTCAAGTCTCTAACTACCTCCAAAATCACATGTTTGACGGGCTGCAGCGTAACCAGTTTCTTAGCCGCTGCTTCACAGCCTCTATTTGCCTTCTGATTCTGAGGACTGCAGGTATAAACCTCCACTCCTATCTGCTCCATAATCTTAGTGAACAGAGCAGAAGTGAAAACGCTTCCAGCATCTGCGCCTATCACTTTAGGAACGCCGAAAATGGAAATAGCGAACTCTAATAGCTTGTAGGCCACGTGATCTGCATCTAATCGGGTCAGGTAGTTGGTGAAGGCGAATTTGGATCTTTTATCGATGATGAGCAAGGTTCCAACATGCCCATCCTCTGTCCTCTCATATGGACCAATGATGTCCACCTGAATGTGCTCCCAATTTTGCTCTGGCCAAGGCAAAGGATGAAGCAAAGGTGTAGTGAGCTTGTTGGCGTTCTTAGTACTAGCACAAAGAGCACAGCACCTGGTGTACTCGCTTATGTCCACGCCCATGCCAAACCAGTAGGTGATGGTGGACAACTGAGTGTACATCTTATCGGCGGACTGGTGCATGCCGCCCATATGGGAGTCATGGGACTCGAGCAACATCTTAGTCTGCAAGGACGCCGGACAGACCGGCACTTCCTTCAAGTCCAGCATCTTCATCAACACCCCATCATCCCTCACTCTCAATCCTTCCTTTCTTAGCTTCCCCAAGACTTTCTCGCTTCCCGTCTCAAATTCATGGAATCGATTAGCTATCCATGGGTCTTCCTCCTGGATCTGCCTTGTGAGGTTCTGAATGGAGTTGTCAGTTTGACAGCCAACACTCTTCATCTGAACAGGGCCACCGGTTCTTTGAGGCTCTGCCACAACGGGCGGATCCGCGACTGCCTCTTCTTCAACGACAGGCAACCTGGGAAGGGCTCCTGGAAACCTTTCGTCTTCTCCTGCCCTCACTCTCCCACTTCTTAGTCTCATAGGGAGAATGGAATGAGGCGTATCTGAAGCGAAGCGCTGTGGAACGGAGGCTAGGGTAAAAGTGGTAAAGATGGGCTCGTGGTGCGGAGTGGTGAGCGGATGAATGCCCTGGTTCTCTAAGCTCATCGTCTCCTCCGCCCTCTTCTCTGCCATGTCCTCTCTCAGTTTTCTCCCTGGATAAGGATCACTCCAAATCCTGGACAAAAGGTCAGGGAGTCTGTGGGCAGCCGCATCGCCTTTTACGTACTTGATATCTAAGGCATAGGCACTCAATTGAGACCTCCATCTAGCCACTCTAGGACTGGGTGAACGACAGGTGTGGAGGTGTTCATGGCTCTTATGGTCCGTGAAAACCTGAATAGGTGTGACCATGGGATAGAGAAACCACTTCCTGTGGTGCAGGACGCCAAAGTAGATGGCGTAGCACTCTTTCTCAAACACCGACATTTGTTGCTCTGGGAGCGTGAATCTGTGAGCGGCAAAGGATAATGGAGCCTCTGTACCGTCTGGCTGGCATTGAGTAACCATACAGCCCATGGCTTCATAGCTGGCATCACAGCGCAAAATGAACTGCGAGTGGGATCTTGGAAAGGCTAGCAAGGTTGCGTCTGATAGGAGGTCCTTCGTCGCCTGGAAGGCCTTTGCCTCCGTCTCACCCCACTGCCAGGCCACCCCTTTTCTCAACAGCTCATAGAGGGGCGAGGTGGTGTGGTAGTATTTGGGCAAATAAGCCATCCAATACTGCACTGCGGCCAGGAATGACTTTAGTGCGCGTGGATTGTCAGGGGCGGGTTTGGCAGACAAAATGGCCATTCGCTCCTTGTCCGGCTGGACTCCCTCCTGTCCTCTCACTTCAAAGCCCAACCACTTGACCGACTTCTTACAAAGCTGCACTTTCGCTGCAGAAATCTTAATGCCAGCTTCTCTCAACCTCTGCATTGTCAGCTTCAAATGCTGGAGATGGAGGGAGAATGAAGAAACGACATGCTTCTGAGGCTTTGTATAGATAGCCATGTCGTCAGCATAGGAGAGGACGAATCTTTGCAGGTACTCAGCCATGATGGTGTCAATGGCGTACTGCCAGAAGTGACTGGCGTACTTCAATCCCTGCGGAACTCTCTGGAAGACGTACGACTGGCCTAAGGCTCTAAATCCAGCCAAATCTTGACTCCCTTCCTCTAACTTCAGCGTAAAGAACGCATTGCAGGCATCTAAGATGGAGATGTAGTCAGATCCTGCCAATAGCTCAATGGCATCATGGATCTTCATGGCGTTCCAGTTTTGATACTCTGAGGGCTTCAGACTGGAATTGACAGGAATGAGGTTGAGGCAAAAGCGCCAATTGTCGGGATGGGTGAGGTCTTCGTCGGGCTTCGTACGCTTAGGCACCAACACTACCTTGCTAGCGTAGCTGCTCAGTTTCTTAGCTACCACCCCTTGCTCCTCTAACTCCTCTATCTTCTGTCGGAGTATAGTTGTCTCCAAGTCCGAAAATGTCTGAATTCGGCAGGGAATATTCTTAAGGTAAGACTCTAAGCAAAATTGAAAGAAATCGCAGGTTCCCACGTCCTTTTTGGACTTGCTGAAAATGTCCTTGAAAGAACAAATCAGCTCCTGGAGGTCCGCCCGCTCCTTCTTGGAAAGATGGGACATGTCTAAGTTATGCAAGTGACAATCGGGGTCTCTGCACTTTCCATCGGGTCCACTTTCTCCTCCTTCACTCATCATAGCCGTCTGAGACGGGTGATCTAAGAGCAGGTCTTTCGTCAAGGGGATGAAGGGATAGTCAGTGGCATTCTCTGCCTTCCCTACAACGGTGCCTAGAGGAAGGATCTGACGGTCGGCGGAATTGTTGATGAGGTTAATGCAAGCCTGTCCATTCACTGCAAAGCCCACAACTGCTGATGGAACATAGGCTTTCTCCTCAATCAAGTCCTCCTGTCCCTCGGGCAAAGTGAAATCCCCATAGGGAATGGTGGTTTGAGGTCGGGATTCGTCGCCGTCCAAAGCGTTCTCAACAACCGTTATCTTGCCGGCCATTTCCACACATCCTACCCTCCAAACGGACTGGGAATAAGGCTCTAATATGGTGTCTTGGAGGAGGAATACATCTGAAGTCTCTTCTCCTTCTCCTTCACTGGAAGTCCCTGCATCCTCGTCTAGGTCAATGCCTGACTCTTTCCCCGGATCTAGTGAGTCGGGACTGGGCTCTAACGTCTTATCTGCGGGCTCAGGGGGTGCTTCTTCCTCTTTCTCACCGCCCATAGTTGCAGTTGGCGTTACACTCTCCTTCCCACCTTTCGTCCCTGGGGCAAATCTCACCTCCTTCTCATTCAACCCCTCTTTCTCCTCTCTTTCATCTGGTGAGGAAGGTAGTGGAGGTGATGGTGATGGTAGAGGGGATGAAGATTCCTCATGTCTAACGTGAACGGTCTCAGGGCAATCAGACGACGGATAATCAGGCGGTCCCGGCTCCATTACCTCCGTTCCAAACGTCAAGGTCCTCTTAGCTCCATCCAAAATCAATGGTAAAATCAATCAACCTAAAAGGATCATCCCCAGGTTGTAACTGAAGGAAGTCCATGCCCAAAATGCCCTTAATTGGATCTTTGTCAGCGGCCGGCAAGAGCTTTGCTTTCACTGTCTTCCGATAGCCGCCGATTTGCAAGCACAAGCGCACCTCCGTTGTCTTATAGACTTCCGCACCTATGCCCATCAAAGACACATTGTATCTGAGGACCTGCGGTTGAGGCGTGATCTGAGCAAAGAGAACTCGTGAGACTAAGGTGACCTGACTTCCAGAGTCCACCAAAAATTTGGTGATGACATGGTTGTCCTCCACCCCTGGAGGGATCTGAGCTGGCGGGCACATGAGGAAAATGTTGCCCCAATAGCGATTCTCATGGTTGGTGGTCGCAGTGCAGGTAATGTAATAGGAGGAGAAGAGAGGCGTGGTTGGAAGGGGCTGCTGTAGCATTACGTCGGGTTCCTCTCCGACCTCCATTCTCAGCCTTGCTACGTCCACTGACCTATTCTCCAGCCTCTGAACAGCACATTCCATATGCTCCGTTCTTTCTTCCAACTGCGCCAACATCTGTTCCATATCGGCAGCTGACTGCTGGGAGTCGCCCTCCTCATCTTCCTCCATTCTCAATCTTCTCTCCAGCGCTCTTCCCCACTCTACTTTCCGCACTGCCTCTTCTAACTGTGCCTCCACCTGACTCATTCTCAGCTTCTCCTCTGTCGCTCTCCTCTTCTCCACTCTCTGAACAACTTCTTCCAGCTGAGTCTCAGCCTGAGTCATCCCCAGTCTTTCTCTTCTGGTCTCCACTCCTGCAAAGTGGACCGAATTGTCTGCTGGGCGAAATCTAACAGCGGTTCTAAGGGTGCTTCGTCTAGGCATGCACGGCTGAACAGCAATGGCTGTGCCTACTCTCACCTCACCAGCCGTGCCTACTCGCACCTCACCAGCCGTGCCTACTCGCACCTCACCAGCGGGATCTGAGGTTGCTTCCTCTTCTTCCCCTTCCTCTACTGTCTCTCCAGCCTCTTCTCTAGAGAAACTGTCGTGAACGTAGATGCAGGAGGCACAGCAACAATGAACCCCAGTGCAACAGCAAGGCTCTAGTAGGTCATAGCACTTGCAGCAAAGGTGAAGCGCCCCGTAGTAGGGGAACAGGCAGGTTGTAAGCCACCAATTTGGGTGCTGTCTTGGCTCACAAGAGCATTTCCAGCTGTAGCAGGTTCTAAGACACAAGAAGTGACAGGCCAAACAGGCCAAGAGTAGGGCGAAGAGGATTACCCCCAAGGTGATTGAGGCTGGGACCTCATCGTTGGGATAGAGAATGCTGGCCCTTGCTACTCTCACCAGCTGGGTCTGATTTGTGTTCTGAATGCGAAGGACTGGCGGCGCTCTGGCCAGTGGCAACCACGAAAAGAAGACTGCCATGAATAGGAAAAGTGAGCAGGTGGTGGAAAATGTGGTGCCTTTGGATCCTGGGGAGGTGGGTTTGTCGGAAGGAGGTGTACCTGGGAGAGGGTCTTTCTGGCGGAGTGCCTCGATCCTAGCGACAAGGACTTGGGCGTCGCGTCGCTCACGCAGCTGGCGCTTCCTCTCTTCCTCAGCTTCCTTCTTCTTCTTCGCTTCCTCCTCCATCTCTTGCTTCTTCCGCAGGCGCTCCTGATGTTTCTGCTCTTCCAACTGGAGAATCCGGCGTAGCTCTGCCATGGGCAGCAGAGCCAACTCCTGCGCCTTCAACGTGGGCTCTAAGACTGTTCACTCTGAATTTGCTGGGAGTACCTCTTCTGCCAGCACGTCCTCTGCTGGAGGTGGGTCTTGGCTGAGGAACTGGATCTGAACGTCCTCATCGGCGCGGGCTGTCTGGTCCTCCGCCTGCTTCGCTGCCGCCCAGCTTGGGATTGCCGGGGTCTTGAGCTGGATCTCAGTTTCTTCTTCTAGGTCGATGCAGGGGCCGCTGTATCTCATTTCGCTGGCCACCGTACCCTCTTCTTCCAACTCCATGTCTTCTTCCGCTTCGTCCTCGCCTCCTTCGTCTCCCGGGAGCTGGATCTCATCTCGGTCCTCCTCAGGCTCCTCCTCTGTCGAATGGCTCTGCTGGAGTCCATTGGGGATGTCTTGTACGCCAGGCGATGCGACGAAGGCGATGGATTGGCGTCGCTGAAGGGCCAGGTGCGGGTAGTGGACTGTGCGGGGCCGCTCCTTGAAGTAGTTGCAGTAGCGGATGGGCTTGCGGTCCTCCGCCGTTCTGAGCGCCCACTGGATGAAGCTGGCACTTCTCTTGGAGTTGGTGGGAAGGTAGCCATACTGCTCCAGCCTGTGCACTGCACCAACGCCCACGTTCATCTGGACGTAGTCGCTCAGGATCATGCGGCAGCAAAGGAAGTAGTTGACGAGGACGTTCATGCTGTAGATGAAGTGGCCGGTGAGAGAGAGCTCGTGGGAGTCCAAGTCGTAGAGGGTCTGATTCATGGTGGGGAAGAAGAATGCCGGTTCTTCCTGGCCTGGGCTGTAATGGAAGTCGTGGGGGTTGAGCTTCTTCGGCTGTTCCGGCTCTTCCCCGCGCTTCCTCGCCTCTTCTTCTTCTTTCTTCTGCTTCTCATGGGCTGCATTACTCTGCAGGCTGAACTCTGAGTAGATGAAGCGTTGGATCTTAGCAAGCAAGTAGAAGTAGTCCTGGTGGTAGTCCAGGCCACTGGTGCACAGGCCGTTGCAGGCATTGGTGTGAGTGCAGGGGGTCTCAGAGGCGAAGTTGGTCGGGTAGGGCGGCGGCGAAAGGCAGCCCACCTGGAGCTTCGGATGCTTCTTCACCAGGCGCTTGAGGAAGTTTATGAAGGTGTTGGTGAGGCCGTCGACATCCACCGGGTGCTGGTAGAGAAGATGGCGGGGGAACTGGATGAGGAGTTTGCGATGCTTGATGGTGCCCCCAAAATCGTCGGGTTTCATGATGATGTCGGCGAGGCAGATGAGCTTGTTGAAGAACTGGGCCCAGTTTGTCTTCTTCCAATCTACGAGGTAGAGTTGGCAGGCGTCAAAGGAGATGTGGTGGTGGCTGATGTCAAGGATCACGTGGGTGTACATGCGGTCCATGGGGAAGACGGAATAGTGCCACCCCGGCCCGATGTTTCCCGCCGGCAGGAACTTCGGCCTCCGCTCCAGGTTGACAGACTTGGCCAGATGGGATCTACGCAGGAATTGCTGGAGCTCGGCTGAAGCGATCGGTCCTTGGTGGCGGGGTTCTGTACGGCCATACCGCTGGCCTCTCTCCTCCTCCTCCATCTGCTCCTTCAACTCGGCGACGAAGTCCTCGGGGCGTCCACGGCTGGAACGGGCTTCTTCTCTTCGTCCACTGCCGCCTCCTTGGCCTCCTCGGTTCTTCCTGGATCCACTGCCTCGGTCTCTCTGTTGACTTCCTCCTCGGCTTCCTCGGCTTCCTCCTCGGCTTCCCTTACTTCCTCCTCGGCCGGATCTCCGTGGGCTCATCCCTGCCTCCATCCGCTCCTTTTCACTGTCCTGGCCCGACTGGCTCTCACTGCTTCCCTTGCCTCTCACACGGCCACCTAGCGAGCGAGACTTCCTCGGGTGGTGCTTCTTCTTGGCCTCCTCTTCTACTGCCACAACCTGCCCCGGATCTGAGCTCTGCTGGGGACGAGTCTCCTCCTGCTTGCGGCTAGCTCGCTTCTCCGGCTTCTCCTTCTCTGACTTCTTCTTGGCCATCTCCACGGGCTGGGCCTTCTTCTTCACCGCCTTCGAGCCCACCACGGTCCACTCCGGCTTCTGGTTGGCCTTGGACTTTTCGTCTGAGGACATGCCGTCAGGTCGGGTCTCAGTGGCTGCCGCCTCTGTCGGGTTCTTCTCCCCCTGCTCCTTCAGGTACAGGGCGACGGCTGCTTGGCGGTCGATGCCGTGCTGGAGGATGCGGGTAATCTGATTGGCCCAGTCCCCCATCAGCGCCGGTCTCTTCTCCAGACTTTTCAGTAGCTGACTCGGCGACAGCAGAGGCGGAAAGTTGTGCTGGTCGCAGGCCGTATAGTACTGGAGGAGGTTGTCGAAGATGATCTTGTACTGCTTCTCCTTGCAGAGGCGCTGCGGCTTGTGGCTCTGAACCGCTTGCAGGTTTGGCCGCGCTCCTTCTTGTAGGACAGTCAGGATGCCTTCGTGGCTCTCCTCCCAGGAGCGGTCTTGCATGCACCTTCGGAGGTGCTTGAGAACGTCGGCGATGGGCACCATGGCATGCGGGATCTGAAGGCTGTAGGCGTAGATGCAGGGAAACAACATCTTCTTCCACAGCACCATCCAGAAGCCGACCAGGGTTCTCAGACTGTGCCTGGTGTCCTTAGGGCTCTGACTGTAGTGCTGCAGGGATCTGAGCAGCTGGGCGACTTGGGTCTCAGCGTCGTGGCCTCTGAAGAGGTGGTCGTGGTAGACCCAGTCCTTCACCTTGTCCTGCACCGCAACCAGGAAGGAGCGACGGACGGCGGTGGTGGTCTGATAGAAGGCGTTCACCAGCGGTGCCTGGTACGTGAGCTTGGCACGGGAGTCCTCGGCGTCGCTGACGAGGTGGACGGCGTGCAACACCAGCTCCAGCGTCTCCGCCCGCTGCATGATAGCGAAGCCCATCTTCTCAATCGTCTGGTCCGTGTCCCATTCAAGGCTCCGCCTGTAGCTGATGGTGTGGTCCAAGAGCCGCTGCTGGAGGATCTGCTCGTCCGCGGTCTGAGGGACGAAGTTGCGGATGTGGGCGAGGGAGTCCCGGAACTGCTGTCGCACCTTCTCCTGGATCTTGACGTCCACTCCGGGCATCAAGTGGATGATGAGACCCTCGGGTTCCTTCTCTCCTTTCTTCGCCTCGTGGGCGGCCTCCTCCTGGCACTCCTTGGACTGGTTCAGATCTTCCGTCTGCGCCGGTTCTTCTTCTGCTGGCGTCGGCTCCATCTCCATCTCCATGTAGTCCAGGTGCTCGTCCGCTTCTTCTGCCTCTGGCAGCTCCTCCACCTCCGTCAGCTTCCGCTCGGTTGCCGGCTCCTCCACGTCCGTCGGCGTCTCCACTTCCATCTGCTTCTCCGCGTCCGTCAGTTTCTCCGCTTCCATTGGTCTCTCCGACTCGTCCATGCCTTCCGGTTCTTTGGCAGCGTCGGATTTCTCAGTGGCGTCAGAACTTCCTGAGGCTTCAGGATCTTGCACGGATTCCGGCACTTTGGGGACCTTGGGCTCTTCCACCACGTCAGGCTTCTCCTTCTCTGTGTCGGAGCTTCCTGAGGCCTTTGGGTCTTCTGCGTCTACGGCTCCTTCTGCAGTCCTTGGGCTCTTCGGGGTCTCGGCCTTCTCCGTCTCTGCCATCTCCTCCGTGAGCTTCTTCTCCGCAGGCTCCTTCTCCGTCTCCACCACTGCGTTTGGCTTGTCTGCCGCCTTGGCTGGGGTTGCAGCGACCTCCGGCAGCTCTTCTCGCTTGTCTCCGTCTTGCTTAGCCTTCTCCTCTTCCAGCCTCTCCGCCACTTCCAGCAGAGTCTCCGTTACGTCGGCCGGAGTGGGCGGATCTTCCTTGCTCTCCACCTCCTCCTTCTTCTGGTCCGGCGTCGTCGGGACGGTGAAGAGTTGCTCTGAGCTGGATCTGAGTGGATCTGAGGGCTTCTCGGAGGCTTTGGCGTCCTCTGGCGGCGTCGGCGGCTGTTCAGCGGGAACTGGCTCCGCCCCTCGCTCTCCTTCTTCCTCCTTCTCACCACCCGCCTCCTGCTTCAGGTCGGTCATCTCTTTTGACCTTTCTGGCAAGGAAATTGGGTCTACCTCTCCCTCTGACGAGGTTTTGGATCTTTTGGAGTGAGCTTGGCCAAGTGGCGGGCAGTCGCTGGCCCTCTTCACCGCCTCATCCTCTGCCGCTCACAGCCGCTCTGATCGCTGGTCCCAGGCCTGGCATATCATCTTATACCGCTTGGATTTGGACATGGTGGATCTGAAGTATGAGGGCAGCGCTGTGCTCAAGGAGCGCGAGGAAAAGTATTCCAAGGCGCAGTAAGCTTTCCAGCAGTCTTCCTCAGCGCATTGGACATGCCCCTTTCCTACCCATATCAGGTCCATATCTTCTTCACAAGCTCCACAGGCCAATGGGTCTTTGAAGGGAGAGTAGTACTGGATGAGAACATCTGAGAAGGGCATATCTGAACCGCATTTGCAGGGCTGAGCCATGTTGGCCATCGGAGAGATCTTAGGCTTTGGCAACTGCATTCTCTTCGTCACCGGGACCAGGTCTACTTGAAGCTGACCGTAGACATAGGTGTTGTAGGTGACGGAGGCCAGACTCTCACCGTCGCAGTACACGGGGAGGACTGGCGTGGTGCTGCCGTCCTGATTGAGTCTGTTCACCTCGATCTCCTCGCCTGTCTCCAGCTCTGCCATCATGCAACAGCCTGGCTTACCAGATCTTACAGCATACCCCTCTCCGCTTGCCGACACTCCCACTGCCTTTGGCATTGGCAGGAGAGGGTGGAGGGTGGAGACCCTGACATCAGACGAGGCGCCGGGCTCTTCCTTCTTCTTCTTCTTCATGGCCCTGTACTGCTTGCACATGGGCATGCTGTGCCCTGATTCGTGGCAGTAGTAGCATCTCTGACGGCAGGTCTCCTCCGTGTGTCCCTCCTTTCCGCAGCCTTCACAGCATTCAGGACACTCTCTAACCACGTGCTCGCCGCCGCAGTTGAAGCACATGGGCGGGCGAGAGTTGTTGTTGCCTCCTCTTCCTCCACCCCTGGATCTAAAGGAGGATCTTCCTGAATTGTTGCCGTTGTTCCTGTTTCCGCCGCCTCCGTTGCTGCGCCGTGCGTCTCCAGAGTCACCCGCAGCTTGTCCCGCATCGGATCTGGTTTGGGTTGAAGAGGCAGCAGGCACCTGGTTCTGATAGGGCTGCTCGGCGGCGGCGGCGCTTTGGTAGGGCATGGGGATGCCGTCCTCCTTCGTCTGCTGCACCAACTCCTCTGCAATCGCCAAGGCTCTCTGGAACGACTCTGGAGCTTGCATTCTCAGCAGCTGTCTCATACTCGTAGGGAGGCATTGAATGAATCTTTGCTGGAGCTGGATATCATACTCCCCTTCCGATACATCCGGCCAAATCAGGCTGGCGGCCTCTTGAATGCGCCCGCCCAACTCTCTCACAGTCTCATTGGGCTTCATCTGAATGGCCTGGAATGAGGCGTGTTTGATGCGTCTGAAGCTGGGATTGTCAAAATGTTCCAGCATGGCCTCTTTCAAGAGGTCATAGTGCTCTTTCACGTCTGAAGGGAGATTGGCGTAATAACGCTTAGCCTCTGAATGGAGCTTGGACTCTACGATGAGGGCCTTAGTCCTGGGGCAATAAACGTGGCAAACGTCCGCCACTTTGTCAAATCTATTGAAATAGTCTGACACTGATTCCTCCAGCCCCGTCAAACGGCTCTCAGCTTTAGGCTTCACCCCCAGCGTGAAATCCAACGGCTTGTAGTTGGGGCTAGGATAATTTTGAGGGTATGTGCACTGGCGGCACTTGCACCTTGGCGGGGATTCATGCGCTCTCCTACCCCTCTGGGCAACCCTCTCATCCTCCCCTTCACTGGGTCTTTTTCGCCTGCCCCCATTGCCTCTAACGTCTTCTCCTCTTCCTCCATTACCTGGCCTTTTGGGATCTCCGGGGTCTCCGCCGCCGTCGCCTCCGCCACCGCCTCCGCCAGAGGCTCCATGGCGCCGCCTCTCAGGGCCGGGAGGATCTCGAGGCTCTTCGTGGGACTCCGGGCGGTCCTCCGCCACTCTTCTCTGCATCCGCTCTCCGCCGGCCGCTGCTGGCTGTTGCTCTAAACCAGCCGAATTTGTGTTGGGTCTTAGATTGTCGGCAAGAGTCCCACTGGGCAGCTGGGTGGCGGGGTTGGATCTGATCTCGGTGTCGGAGGCCGCGCCCGAGGCGCTGGACGTCGCCTGGGCCTCTCTCACCGCCTGCAGGTCCGCCTGCATCGCCGCCATCTTCTGGGTCATCTCCGCCATGAACGCTTTCATGGTTGCCTCCATGGTGGCTCCAGCACCCGGCGTGTTTGCTCCGTCAGTGCTCATTCCCGCTTCCTTCCTTGCTTCTTCTTCCGAATTCCTAGAAAGGGTGGAAGCATTGCACTCGGTGAGCTCAATACGCGAGGGGGAATAGTTAGCGGGAGGTTGGAATGAGGGACGCGGAACAGAAAAAGGGGTTTGTGGGAGTAGAGGGTAGGATGGTGGAGGCAGGTAAGAGGGTCTTGGTGTGCGTCTGAGTGCGGGAGGGGCATTGAGGGCCGCGCTCCATTTGCGGGCATTCATAGAGTCTAACAGTTGCTGCCTCTCGATTCGCCTCATCTCCTCCACTCTTTCCCTGTGCTTCGCCTCTCTCATCGCATCATTCCTCCTTCTTTCTTCTTCCCACTCCATTCCGGATCTCATGAATTCAGCCATCGTTAGACCAGCCAGGCTGCCAACTTCACCGCCTTCCTCACTCTCAACCAGGCTCATATCCTCCTCTCCTCCCTCTGGCTGCTGCAAGAAACTCATTCGCATCTGAGAGGCTTGAAGCTCAGCAGTCGCCATCTGATTGAACAAGGCGAGGCAAGGTGTTTGCATAGCACACGCGCCCCCTTCAGGTGAACGTTCGACCACGTCATCCTGGTGCAGGCCAAAGTCGGCTAGGAAGGCTCTAGGGCTATTCGAACGGGACAGAGCCTGACTCTCCAAAAAGGCAGGGCTCATGGAGGTCGGTTGGTCTACTGGAGACGGATCTCTGGGCGTATATTGCAAGGCCGTTCTTCCCAATGGCACTGAAGGGGATGAAAGGGCTGGCGAAGAGGCCTCAGGTACGGGCGACAAAACTGGGGCATGGAGAAGCAGGCCGCCTCCGCGGGTCTCAGGAGGTTGCAAAAACACAGGGCCTCTCTCACCCCCATCTTCTCCACTCATATCTCCTTCTTCTTCTTCCCCTCCTTCAACAAACAGCTCGCGGTTGACGGGTATGGGAGTGGAAGTTGCGATGGAAGTAGAGGGCGCCAATTCAGGCGTTAGCGCTGGGTCTTCTTGAAGGGCAGGGGTAAGAGAGGCGGATGTGGGGGCATCTGGTGGGCAAGTGGCGCTCAAGCGCGGGTTTGAATCTGATGGAGCGGGGACTGGGGTAGTCGAATCCTCCGCTGAAGAGTTCCTTCTTTCGCCTCCACTCTCGCTCCCTACCACAGATTGCTCACCACCATCGCTACTTCCTCTTCTTACAAACCCTCCTCTTCTCACTGTCTGCACCCTTTCTCTAAGCTCTGTCAGGACGCTCAAGGCCACTGCTTCTGGGTCTGAACTCCCCTGGCTGCCCTCCTCTTCCGCCTCTGTTTCTGAAGGCAAGGATGTGACAGCAGACATATACTGCTCGTCATCATCCGTCGTCATACTCTCAAGCCTCCCCGCCGTTCCAGGGGACTCTAATCTGCTTCTGAGACTTGTTTCCGCAGCGCCTTCCCTTTCTGAAGCCGAAGCTCCTGCGCTTTTAGATCTTCCCTTCGGTTTGAGCTTGCCATACACTCACTTCAAAACCTCCGCCCCTGTCTTAGAGCCTATGTTGTAAGGCGAATGGGAGCTGGGCCCAGCACTGGAAGGGCTGGCCAGGTCTAAGGTATGCACTCTGCCTCCTTGAGGGCTCATTGAGGGGAGGGCCTGTCTAAAAAGGCTTTGTACACTGTCCTCCGCTTCTTCTCTGGACGGCAACGACAGCGTCTGAATCGTGGCTCTTGCCACCCCCTTGCTCTGTCCACTGGCCTCCCCACCAGACACTGATTGCGCAGCATCTTTGGTGGATCGGTCCAGCTGCCCCGCACTCAAACTTCTTTGAGGGGGCTTAGAGCTGGGTTTGGGTCTTAATGCTGTGGCGGGGTACTGGGCAGAGCCTTTCCTCCCAACCAAGCCTTGCTGCTCCATTTCGTGTGTCTTCCGTTTGGCTTCTGCCTTTGCTTTGCGAGCCGATCTATCCATCCTACCGCTTGCTACAATAGCCGTTTAATAAAAGAAAGAGAGGGGGAATATTGGTGGGCCCTGAAAAAGTCTAAGGGAAAAATAGGCGTCTCAGGGCTGCGTAGAGGTTGGTGTGAGCAAATGAGGCCATCTGAATGTGTGCGCCCAGGGGGGGGGGGGGGGGGGGGGGGGGGGGGGGGGGGGGGGGGTGGGGGGGGGGTGTGGGGGGGTGTGTGGGGGGGCGGTGGCGCTGTGTGGGGGGGGCCGCTCCCCCCCCCCCCCTCCCCTGGGGGGGGTGTGTGCGCGCCCCCCGCACCCCACGCCGCGGGGTGCCCCCCCCCCCCCCCCCTCTCCCCCCCCCCCCCACCTCCCGGGGGGGCTTTTTTTTTATGTTTTTTGTCCCCTCCCCCCGGCCCCCCAAGCCTTTCTGGGGGGTTTTGTTTTTTTTTTCCACCTCCCGCATCTCTAAAGCGGCGTCTTCTTCTCCTCTCGTCCTCTTACAATCACCCAACACCCATGAAAGGGCAACGCAGGAGGGCAATAAAAGTAATCTCTTCACGGTGGGGCTGATTTATGGCCCTTCCCCTGGCCTCGTTAGAGCAACAAGGGCGGGGCCTTCGCAGGTGGCTCCTCTTTACGACTTCTCATGCGCACTCCAGGGGCCTTTTTGGGCAGGCCACACTCCAGTCCAGGCAGCCTTGGGACAGGGCCGCAAAAGTCTCTTGTACAAGGAGCCGCCGTCGTTTCTTTTTCGGAGCGAGATTCTTGGAAATGAAATCTAGCAGCACCATCTACATGCAGATCTTAGCAAGCCAAATGCCGCTGCAGGGCTTGACTAGTGCTTTACGCGCTTAGTGGCCCTCTTCAGGTTCTTTCCAACTGGTTCCCGCAAATCTGATTGGCTGACTCTTTCACAACACATGCGATGGGCGTGATCTTATGAAAGCAATAAATTATGAGATCTGCGGCTTAAACTTTATCCGGAGTTGGAGAAAGTTGGCTGGCCAAGCCAAAGCTCTCTCTGATGCCGCCTTCATCTTAGTCAAACGTCTGAGGTTGGTTCTGAGGAGGGTCTCATGGAAGCGGATCTTTGAAGGCGTCGGAGCTCGAAAATCATCACGTTTGCATCTCACCATATGCGTATCAGGTCGCTGGTTGCATTATCCGTAGCAGCTCGTTTGCCAGATGTTCCAAAGATTTTGAATATTATGTTATTTTGACTAAATCCATGAGTTTTTGGGTCTGTCCTTGTGACTTGAAGCAGTTGCGTAGAAGTTTTCTTAGCAAAAAACATAAAGTAATTGCAAATTGAGGCATTGATTAGCCAAAATATGAAGCATCTCAGGACTGGGTAGGACATCATTCCTCTCTCAGCAAACCGTCTGACTGCCCCATCTACCAGTGGAAGGAAAGCAATCGCTCCAATATGCGCAGAGGGCACTGAAACGT